>JABXWE010002286.1:0-53816 GCA_014611495.1 Limonius californicus | reverse complement strand
ATTATTATTTTGATTTTTAAGCGTTGCAATTGGTAAATGGATAATAATCGTGCTACCTATTCGTCTATCGAAGTAGGAAATTACATCGATTTATTAAGCCAGTTACTTGCGTAAAATTAATTTATTATTTGAACAATTGGTGCTCTCAAGTACGAGCTTATCTTAAAATTAAATGTGTACTCACATAAACATAATCTTCTTATTGTTGAAATTATCGATTTGTAATCGATTGATGTCCCCAATGGACTGGTGTCCCCAATGGACTGGTGTCTCCAATTAGACAGGTGTCCCCAATGGACTGGATACTGAAACCAGCGTTGCTATTTCCGGGGCGATGCTTGTCCCACTCGAACAGCGTTTGTTGGTACAGTTGAAATTTTGGGTGAAGTCTGCTTTCCTTCCTTCCGCGATGCTTGTCTTCCAGACGGAAAAGTAGATCTTCAAAGTGCGGTAGGCAAATTAAGACTTGAAAGTCAAGGTGCTGAAGTTTACTTTTAATTGTCGAAAAATGCACTAAAGCCCTTTTGCCTATCCTACCGACTGCGCCAATTTACGTTTCTTGTCGAAGAAATGCCTTTTTAAAAATAATTCTTTATTTCAAAAAGACTTAAAAACGGAGTTATAAAAGCGTCTTAAATTGTAGGCAGCTAATTATAAACTAAACTAACTAATTGTAAAAGCATTTCTCATCACATCTGCACAGACCGCATTATAATCTATTTCTAAGTAATCGCAAAGCGATAGGGCATTATCAGTGCAGAGCAAGCTAGTCTAAATGCGTTAACTTGCTAGCTGCATATAACCTACATCTCGACACAGATTATTTATTTGTCAATAAATTTCTGATAGTGAAATAATTAATATTAGTGATTTAAATTATTAATTATAATTTATATTAAATTAAATTGAAGCACATCGATCGGGGACTTGTATTACACCAATCAATTATTTTTGTACTATATTCACAAATAACGGAATGTTCATCTTTAAGAAGGAACGCTAAGTTTTAATACAGTTTTAATAACTTGGTAGAAAGGGTAACATAATATACCATACATATAAGATTTTTAACACTAATAAACGCATAAGCAGGTAGCTGAATGAAATCACTTACGAAGTTGTTTAGGAAATACTTTGTAAGACATCATTTTTTAAAGGAAGCAAAAGCTTAGCTCACTGGTTCAGCTAGTTGATACAGGCAAATTTATGTTTTATTTTTACTACACGAAACACTCCCAACGTTTGATTTTAATGGATTACATGTTTGTGGTTATTTTTATATTTGCAGTAGTTTGTTTTGTTTGTTAAAATAGTGACTCAGTATATATACTTACGCTAATTTTTACGATTAGTTTCATTGACTTTACTAAGAGTGCTTAATACTGTAAGGTTTCCAAATCCACAAATATTTCAAAATCCTACGCCTTCGGTTATTTGCAAATTTTAAGGAAAGAACTTTATGCTTAAACTTATTTCTTGCTTAATTAATAATTAATACATTGAGAGAGAGTCTGTTTATAAAATTCTGAGTAAAGTGAAAAAGGTATACGTCATATGCGTACTTCTTGAGATAATGGGAGAATTGTGTAGAACTTAAAATTTGCCACAGAGTGGAGCTTAATGCATTTTAAGACCCTTTTAGTTAAACTTAGAATACTAAAGTATCCTTTTACTAACCATGCCTTTAAAGGGTTGTTTTAAGATTAAACTTCTGATAGCTTACTCCTGTACACCTATAAACATTTTCCCTCCGCACCAAAATATAAAGTGCACGTTTACTTTCTAGAAACTTAGCTTTAGGGATCATAAAACGTTTGGTGTACTTAATCGTAAGAACTCTGAACCAACTTCAATTCCATGACTTGTTTTTATTTTACTACTCTTCTCGTTGGTTACAAAGACATAAAATAAACTCATTTACTTTTAATTTGAGTATCTGTTCTTGCCGGTGCTATTTTCCCAGACCGCAAGGTCTTTGTTGTTTTAGACGATCAGTTGTTGCTTTTCAGTTAAAATTTTGCCGTGAAATATTTTGCTAATGTTTCAGCAGTTTTTAATTAGGTTATTGGTTTAACGATCTTTAAATAAACATCTAAAAATAATTGTTAAACAATGAAAACGGGTTGTATAACGAAATTAATAGTTTTGAATATACCATGAAAGTTAATCGTACATGAGCTTGGCAACTTTAAATACAGCCACACACACACAATGCTTAATGCTTAACAAACATATTTCTTACAAAATATTATTGCTGTTACTTTAAATTAACGTACGTAGAATATAATCTTAAATAAAAACAAGAACAGTAAGTAGGTACCTGTTTAATTAATGAAACTCTGAACTAAGAAAACTTGCAATGTCGCAAGACACAAATTGCAAATTAAACTAAATAAAAACATTCACAGGAATTGTTCGAAATGCTGACCATGCTTTGCAACGCACAATTGCGCACCACGAATCCAACGATCCGATAGTTTTAGCAGCATTGATGAAATGGCGTAACTCATCGATGGTAGCAACTTCGGTGCATATATCAGTCATCCATACGCCCCAACAGTGGCGGCTCGTGAGTTAAGAAAGAGGGTGGGCACGAGAAAAAACTTACCTATTTTTTGTACATAAAATCCATTCTCCTATTTTTCATGCTGGAAAAGACGTCTATGACTTTGTTGTCAAAATCCGGAATAGACTGGACGAACTTCTTTTCTATTGATAGGACCGCCAATGCGTTCAGTCACTAAAAGTGGCAAAATACCACCTACGTCACACATGTCATCGCGCTCATAAATTGCTGAAAGTTCACTTTTCAATGTTACACTGTCCAACATAGGATAAGATTTCACAATTTCATCAAAATATTTTTGTGGAAATGCATGCCTATACCAAAGACCGAAAGCGTTCAAAAATTTGTCCATTAAACACGTATCGAATAATAACAACCATTTGCTGATGATTAGAAGTATCTGTAGTTTCATCGGCCTCCAAAGCAATGAAATTTGCAGATTTAATTTCTTTTAATATCTCCTGCTTGTAAATTTGCAAGATTGCATCTAGCAATTCGTTCTGAATCGTTTTTGAGACGCCTTTAAACACTTGTGAACCTTTCATATGTATTGCAAGCACAGCGTCTAATTCGGCAGCAAAGTTGATTAACCCTAAATAAATTCCTGAATTGCCTGACGTTAATGTTTCATTGTCACCTCGCAACGCGAGTTCAAAAGCGCCGCAAAATTTAATACACATAATTAACCGACGCAAAATATGACGATTTTTTTCCACGTCTTCGTTGTATTTAATTTTATGTAGCAAATGAGCACACTATAATTGTTCACGGATGTCCATTTTGCCTAAAACACTAAAATCCATGCACGCATTCATGTGAGAAACGGAAGATTTGTGTTTCTTTGCCCTCTCTGCAATGTGTTTTAAATCATTCACCCCTTGTTTATTCCACGCACTAACCTCTTTCTTAAAAATTAACCACATAAAACAAAACAGTTTATTTGTTACCTCAAATGATAGCGGGTTTTTTTAAAAGATTTTGCACGCAATTAACTTCCATCATTGAAAAAACGTCACGTTCGTCTTTGAATTCACACGCGCGATTGCGCGAAACAAAACACTACGGTCGAAAGTCAAACGTTGACTTTAAATGGGGAACGCTTCGCTCGGTGCCCCATTGGCCTGGTATATCGCGTATAGCGTAGATAACCGATAGCCAACCGAATCACCTCTGCATGGGGAACAAATCAGAGCGTGCCCCGGAAAATAGTTTTGAGGCTGTTAGCCGCGCTTGTGGTGCGGAAGGAAAATTTGATACCATCGTTAAAATAATGAAATTAAAATAATGCACTGAATTACATGAGAATTTCTTTCTGTGTTTATCTTGGTGGTTGGGTGGGCACGTGCCCTTGTGCCCTTTAGTACAAGCCGCCACGGCGTCCCAATAAGGAAAAGCCCATTGGGTTGAAATCGAGACTACGTTGGGGTCATGGAATAAATTCACCCCGACGGATTCATCTTTGCGGAAATCTGGTGTCGAAGTAATCTCGTACAGTATGACTAAAATGTGCAGGACAACCGGCATGCATAAGCCACATGGTACAGTCGGCGCCTTAGAAATCGGGACAATACTATAATATATTTTACATGTATTTTTGTGTATATAAACTGGGCTTCTGCAGTTGTTATGGTTTTAATTATTATGTTAGAATTTTTATTGTTTGTCAAATACAAAATTGCAGCTCACACTAATGAAGTAACCAGAGCAAGAATACTACAAGGACTAGAAGATGGATGGTCTACATGATAAGTACCTGTTCAGTTTAACCTTGGAAAAAGTATTGTAGGAAGAATAAAACAGAAGTGGAGGCAACAACACATATTAGAAAGAACTCTAGGAACGGGTTGCAGAAGAGTATCTCTTGTGCAACAAGACGAAGCCCTTGTGAATTTTATACAGGAGAACCCGTTTGAGTACGTAAGCAAAATAAACAACAAATAGTTGACTTTGCTACTGAATTTGTTAATAGCAATGCTAAATTTTGGAATAGCGTTGTTTTCTCAGACGAAAAATTATTTCACTGTGTCACAGTGGTCGTGTTAGAGTTTATAGTAAATGCAAGATATCAAGAAAGATATGTGGATGTAGTAAGAAGAAGCGGTCATTTCGGAGGTAATGCGTGGGCCTGGATCAGTTCTCAAAGTCCTGGAAGTCCTGGGAGATTGGAGAGAGATTAACTGGACCCAGTCATCGGAACGTTTTGGAGAATATAATGTTATCGACAGTGCAGCAAGTTTATCAAGGATTCTCGTTTTAACATGATAACTCTCCAATCCACACTTCAAATGTGGCCCAGAACTGGATTACAGATTACAATAGTAACATCTTAAGGTGGCCTTCTAGGAGTCCAGATTTAAATCCTTTTGAAAATGTATGAGGTTTACTCGTTAAAATAATGAATAGATACAACTTTCATTCTAGAAATTGTGATGACCTGCGTGATTCGATTTTAGAACATTGGGAAAATTTAAATCAGAATATTGTATCTACTTTTATAAATTCAATACCGAGACGTTTAGATGCACTAATTACTAATAATAGAGCAATGACAAAATATTAAATGTTTGTGTTGTATATACATAATTATACATATTAACTATTATAAAGACAAGAAAAACAGCTTATTTGGGTCACTTAAGAAAAAAAAAATATGGCTTACTTCAGCTCGTAATGAAAGGCAAGATAGAAGGAAAGAGGGAGTAGGAAGAAAACGCATGTCCGGGCTAAGAAACATTAAGAACTGCACGAACTGAACACCCAACAACTCTTTAGAATAGCGGAAGATAGAATGGCTTTTGAAATAGTTGTCGCTAACCTCCATTAGGAGACAGCACCAACAAGAAGAAGAAGTTGTATGTAATATACTTTAATAAATAATTTGTCAAATGTTGCATTTTTTTTGTTGATAGTAAAATTAAAATAAAAGTAATAAAAATGAAAATTACAACACAACATATAACGTGTTCCGATTTCTAAGGCGCCGATTGTATATCGCACATCCAAAAGATTTGAACTTCTTGTAAAATCTCCACTACCATCATGGCCTTTCTTAGGTTATGAATTCCGGTCTCTCTTTCGCTTTGTACCACCCAAAGAAAAGTACTTTCAGAAAGCCATAGCCGATTTATAAATCGTTCAAAATACAAACGCCCTGTATGTCTTCAGCTCGTCTTCAGCCCCTACATAAAAATAATCATGTCTGTGTATCCCTCGTTAGCTGTGTTAGCCATTTTATCCAAACTTATCACTTAACAGTAAACTGTCTTCAATTTGACGTAAAATGTGCTGATATTTAAATAAATTCCTTCTGCTTCTTTTTCTGACTTGTTTTCTTATGTTTTATAGTTTTATTAAATAATTAGCGGCGCATAATAGGTGAATAAGAAAGAAAGGAAGGGCAAGGTCAAATGAATGAGGGATATAGACGGAGTGATAATTCAAAAACAATAGAGCTCCAGGCACAGACAGTATAGCGGTAGAATTGTTTAAGTATGGCGGAGAAGAGTTAAAAAAGCAATTGCACAAGCTGATATGTAAAATATGGGAAGAAGAACTCATGGTATGACAACAAAGGATGGGATAATTGTGGGAATCCGCAAGAAAGGTATCATTATTCCGAAGAATACATACTATAAACTGCTTGTCAAGATAATAAAAAATAGATTACAAGAGTATACATACAAGTCATTTAATATTATGGACTCGGCTATAATCCAACGGATTTAACGTCCAAAGAAGAAGAAGATGAATAAGTTAATTCTCTTTTTTGTGTGCATTATAAGATAATCTTTAATAATCGTAACTTTTAGGTTTTTAAAGTTCCATCAATTTTTTAACTTAGTACTTGTTGAATTAACTCTCAAATATCCTCAATTTGAATTTAAATCGTAAGTTGCTACCGCAGTTTCTAATAAATGCTCATTAATTTATTTAAGTTTAACTTGCTGTAATTCTCTTATTATTGGGTTTTTGTCAAATGTTTATAACGAAAAAAGCTTCATTTTGGTCCCATCTACCTACATTTTCAGTCTCCTCCGTAGGTTATGAATCACCCTGTAGCTTCTTTTTCGTAATTTATTCGCATGATTTAGAAAAATTGCTACTGAATAATCGAAAATATTGTTATAGTATTATTCAAATAGTCACTAACATACGAGTAATGTAAAATTCATATTATAAGACGGTTGTTTCAAAACTAAACTTCAAGCAAAAAGGGACCTAGTAAAAAGTCGCAAAATAGATAAACAATTTTTCCCAAGAGATATGTTAAACACCTTTCAAACTTTAATTTCACATATAACCAGTTTCTGCTCACTGTAAAACTCAAGATATGTGACATGTAAAAAGGGTTGACTTAGTAAATAATTCATTTGCAGGCCTAATCACAGGTTGTTAGGAAAGTCGACCGTAATAATTGGGTTTTCAGGAAATTTTCCCAATCAGATAAATTGATGTACACTCATAAAGCAACGGTATTTCTCTTATCATTTGTTACAATTCAATCAGAAAAACATTAAATATTTATAAAGTGACTATTGATAATTTTAAACCATTATGGCGACTGTAATGACGTACATAGCCTCTGACCAATTAAAATTAAATTACGCTTTCTTTTTGACTGACATATTCCCAGTAAAATGTATTTCTATCGAAATTCTTGTTATTTAGAAGGAAATACAGCCTCCAAGAACAAAATGTCTAATAGGCCGATTGTTATGAAATCTAGAATAGCAGAGGACAAGAAGCATTGCTTATCCTACCAGTTTTTGAATATTATACGCAAATAGAAATGTACATTAAGCGTGTCTCGTTGTCAAGCAATGGAATTTTAAAACAGTTTTCGTAGAACGCCTGCATTCAAATCGAACGTTCCTTTTTTGAAATTTCTAGGTTAGAAATTAGAACTGCTACCATATTTTGAAAATTTAGAGTATATGGCCTGTGCATTCGAAATCCGGAAGCTAGCTTGAGGTAAGCATTAGGTTTATTAGAAGACTTGCCTCTCGTACAATACATAAGGTGCATATTCATATGTGTTTGGATGTATTGAACTGTAGATTCCAAGAGAAACGTTTTCTTTATATATGTCCGCATTGCTGCGGAATCATTTGATTCCGATTCTATATTATCGAATAAGCAGATGTCAACGAAATATTGCTACCGAAAAATAATCGAGCAACTAAACATCTACGTGAATTGTTAGCCGCTACACATATTTACAAAGTACATAATTTAATCTTGATACAGCTATTAGGTTATAAAATTATGTAACCACTATAAAATTAAATTAAATATCAATGGTGAATTTATTGTTATCATAGGACTAAGAAAGAAATATCAAGTCATAACATAAATATCAAGTTTTACGAAAATCATTAGTCCGACGAGCAGGCGCCTCTATTTCCACAGCAAGAAGGCAATTCAAAAATTTATTGTGTACATACCTATGCTCTTTTAGTATTGTCCTTTAAAATTTTTATTCAAGCGGCTTGGGACATATGCCCATGCATGCATTAAATTTTTTTCATTCAGTTGCTTTTCTTTGGCACCATGTCTTAAGAACACCCTGTATACATATAGCATTTTCAGTTTTTTACAGTGGTGGTGGAACTTGTAACGGAATGCTTTTATGAAGCGTTCAGCTCAATTATGTACCGAATATTCATTTATGAGGCTTGTTCAACTGAAACCCATCTTTCATCAACTTAGTGCAATAACTCAAATGACGTTTGTCAATGTTAGTAGTGTTTGTAAGCAACACATTAATAAGTTTCCGGCGTTTGAATTTGATTCTGACTTTTAAAACTTCGATTTGGAATGTTGCAAATGTTATGCGCTGAGGTTGTGCAGCCATTGCAAATTCATACGCGAATGCAAGCAGTGCATGGAAATGCATATATTGCGTACTCAACTGTGAAGGAATGAGGAGACTATGGGTAAGCCGCGACCAGGTGCACGGTGTACTGCATTAACAGAAATCAACATGGCATGTGTGGACGGCCTTATTAGAGAAAATCGTCAAATTTCATTTAGAGAAATTTCAGAAATTGTTGGTGCGAGTGAAGGATCTGTTCATAGTATTGTTCGTAATCTGGATTACAGCAAAGTTTGTTCGCAATGAATTCCTCGTCTCTTGTGTAACGAACAAAAATGTTTGCGAATGGGCTTATCTCTGCAGCACCTTACAGACTAGAAGCAAAATGGTGATGACTTTCTTCGGTCAATAATTGCTGGTGACGAAACTTGGTGCCGTTACTACGAGTCATCCAGTAAGTTATCGTCGATGAAGTGAAAACTTTCATGTTTAGCACCACCGAAAAAGTTCAAAACACAAGCTTGTCTTTCGAAGTTCGAGATATGTTAACAGTCTCTTTTGTGTTAAAACTGCAAGCTCTTGTTTTTCCGCGTTTGACCTCTGACTGCTCCTGGAATTCTCGTGTTCGATATTCCAGAACTTTCTAGAACTTCTTGCGTAATATTTCGTAATGTGGTGCAATTTTGAGGGGAGAAGTGCAGGTCCCCATTGCATTTTGAGTTAGTCCAGTTTATACTTTTGTGGGCTCCAGTTGTCCGAAATCTCTATCAATCGGCAACTGTATTTACGTAATGTGTTGCAGTGCCGGCTTTTCAGTTTTTTGAGTGACAGTCAGACCCTTGAGACAGACGGTTGTAACGTTGCATTTTCGTTTCCTTTTCTTCGCGGCGTTTGCTATCCAAAATTTTACCGTACCGTTTTTGTTTGCTGTAGGGCAAAAGTAAATCGACTTAGTCGGATATATAAGCGATAGAAAAATGTACGCCTTGGTTTTGGACAATTAAAGATTATAATTGCTCCTGTCGAATTTAGTTCGGATACTTGTGATGTAAAGGGAAATAAAGAAATATCGTGCAAGTGTTTTGCTGGAATTTGTTTTGTTCCCGTCGTCCGAAAAAGCCTCGCTTCTGTCTCCACGCTAGCTGGCCCAGTTGAAACCAGCTTGGCCCTCTACAGGGGCCTACCAGCTAAACCTCGTCCCAACGCTCCCCAAAGGACGTTGGCTTCCTCCTCTCTATATTTTTTTTTTCCGCAACCGGAAACTGCCGCCGTAATCTGTGCCTGTCTCCTACGACCGTCAAGGTAAAGAATTAGTTTTTTTTTGTTGTACAGTGAAAAATAAACCTTTTTTTTGCTCCCGTCAACTTGCAGAATTTCGCGATTTTGAACTCTTTGTAGACAACCCAAAAGCGATCTTCAATCGCCATTAATTTATTGTTTGTAAAAATATTAAAATAGTATTTTTTTTCCTGTAAACTACGCCATTGACCACACAGATATATCGCAGTATAAATATTGTGCGTCAAAGGCGTCGTTTCCTACGAACGTTCAAGGATTTTCATGGTAATTGTAATTTTAAACTATTTGTGTTATAACTTGCCATTTCGTTGTATTTTGGTCAAATATTTTATTATATGTGTTTTAAAGTTTACTGCCTCTTTTATTTATGTGTACTCTATATGTGTTTATGTAAAAATTTTGCAAGCTTTAAATATATACAGGTGAAGGCACAATTAAAGGTAGGTTCCCTTCCCGTAAGCGGTCGGCTTCTCGGCCTTCCACGAGGACGTACACAATCAGCTGGATTTGGAAGGTGGCGCCCACTTATTTTGACTCGCCCTGTACACAACCAAAGATTTTCTCCTATAAGCGATTTTTACGAACTCGACCTATTCCTCTGAGCTAAGCTGTAGGCCCTTTTCCATCAAACTAGTTACGAATCGTCGAAAAAGCTCGATTGGACTGTAACAGCCGTAACTGTAATGGTAATTATTTGTAATTAAATTTTTGAATGAATTTTTTAGAAAGCAAAGATGGGCTTCAATTGGACAAACAGTTTTTTTACTACTATTATATAGTAGAGAAATGCTGAAAACGAACATGCATCCTTCAGTTACACTGTGGTATGTGCCGAGTTCGGTGATAAGGTTGATTATTTGTTCTCTTCCAGGTTATTTCATTCAAAGATTTCCCTCCGGAATAGACACAGAACTTTTTTAACAACTTTTGATGAGTCATTGTTTCCAGTAAACTGACTTAGAAAACACATGGTTCTTTAATTTCTATACCTCCAGCTTCCTTTTTATCAGCATAACCCAACAATTTTCTCATTGTCATTTTATCATCTAAACATTGCAAATTTAAAAAAAACCAATAGCGAAATGTACTATTTTATATTAATATGTAATTACTGATATAAATGAAATCGGAATATTCTGTATAATTATCGAAAATTTCAGCAACCGTCTCATATAAAAGTTTCAGCACCCGAACGACGACGACCGAGTCGACGCTTTGGACGCTTGAAATTGCAGGGTTTGGTTCATTCATTTAGATTTCAGTTCTATGTTTACTGCGAAGGGACGCAGTTGTTTTCATATACCGTAGCATACCCACGTGACAGCCCTTGTGCTAATAACTTGCATATAAAGAACCACTTTATTTTGCTTTCCTTAACTAAAAATTATGAAAATTAAATTTTTCGAATATCGCTGTTAAAAATATCCATGTTTATCATAAGTGAAGAACAGAATGCAGAAAATAATTAAAGCTGATGTGCATATTTTATCTAAAGTTTTACTATTAGGGGTACTAATAATTAAAATTAATTTATTGTGCAACACGTGTTTAGTTAAAGCAGAGTATGAAAACAGTTGGATTTCGTACAGAGAGCAACCTTGCTGCATGAGCAATGATAAACACCATTTTAGACATCACAGGGGTAAGTCTACAAAACACACTAATTAGTCAAATAAAGCCAGTTAGAGTTCGATGAAGGATGGAATAAAGGAATCTGTCCTCGTTTGTAATTACGTTATGCAATAGCGTAAGTGTAATTCGATATTGCAGTGGAGCAGTTATTTAGAATTAGTAACACGAGCTTGCTTAATTAATAGCACCGTGCTTGGGTGTTTCGGCACATAAAACCTCTTTCACAATTTGTTATACGATATCAAACTGAGGAATTTCAGGTATTTCTAGTAACTATTTTACATATAAATAGAATGCTAGAATGTTTACTAGTTCATTTTAACAATAGAAAATAAGTATATTATTTAGAAATTTAAACAATTGTTTTAATAGTTAATCAACAATAGTTGAACAGTTCGAATATCAAATGTTTGATAAGGGTTGGTTTTGGAAATAAATATCTTTATTTAAGCCAATTTATAACATTTAGTACGATTATGGAATTGTTATCACAGTACAGTTCAATTGCTACGGCTAATTTTACTCTACAGGGCGTCCCGTAACTTATCTATACGCGATTAAGTACAAACAGTGCTGCTTAGTTGTTGCGGTTTTCTAGTTACACGATGTCATGTACATGTGTGACACACTAAATGCTTTAAAAAGCCCCACAGAAAAAGATGTAAAGTTATCAAGTCTGGAGATCTTGGAGACCAAAGCACAAGACTACCATCCAGGATAGGGTTGGTTTAACCATATTTGAACATTCATACCAAAATGTGCTAGAGCACCATCTTGTTGCCACCATCTATCACGTTTTATTACCAGTGGCACGTTTTCCAAAAGAACTGGTACTACCCCATTTAGCAAATGTAAATTTTGGACGTTCAGCCTGTTTGGAATGATCACAGGACCAATTAGAAAAATACCTACAATTCCTGTCCAAACATTAATCATTATCTACATCAAGGGTTGAACCTATTGGTTTGTTCTGATCTCATCTGTATTTGTATATTATGTATTTTGTTTAAATTGGTCGCTTTCTTGGGCGCCCCAGACTTCTGCGTCCTCTTGGTCTGTATTTTAATAGTTATTTTGGGATACGGCCATCGTCCATTCTGTGTAAGTGATCTCGCCATTGCAGTCTACATTGTTTCATTTTTTCATTAATATTGTAAATATTTAGTTCATGCCGTATTTCTTGGTTATATTTCCAATCCAAAAGCCTGTATCCCGCGACTTGTCTTAAAAATTTTATTTCTGCTGCTTCAACAGCCTTTCCGCCCCACTGCTGGGTATCGGCCTCTTCTCTGCCACGTGTTTCTCCTCAGCGCTAAGGTAGAAACATCGGGGACCTACAGTTTAACGTCGAATCCGAACGACAGTTTTTAGCATTAAGATCCCACGGTTGCAAGCCGCATTGGGAAATTGTGTGTGGTGGGTTGCAGACAAGATTTTTATAAATCTGCATAGTTCTGCTTGGGTTTCGAACCCAAGCCAGAATCGACGTTCTATACAGAAAGCGAGCGCTCTACCAACTGAGCTACCACCACAGGAGATATAGTAGTAGCCCAGATAATTAAAGCAGTTGATTTGGTCTATTGGCTCATTGTCAACTATTATCTTTGCTCTGATTGGATCAATTTCTCTAACTGCCATTATTTTTGTCTTTGACGCCGATATTTCTAGGCGGTGTAGTTTACTTGTTATATTTAATTTATGTGTAGCTTCTTGTAAGCTGTCCTCTGTGTCTGCTATCAGTACTTGATCATCAGCAAATAACATCGTGTTGATGAACAAGAATTATTAATTCTGAAGTGTTTTTGAGATTGCTGTGCTATTCCTGTATGACTTCGTCAATATAAACATTAAACAACATTGGTGATAGCGGACACCCCTGTCTCACTCAAGAATTGATCGTTATCATTTTGTTATTAGTTGTTGTTGTTGCTCCCATATCTGTCATAACTATGCTGCCGACGTATAGGCTTTGTATTACCCTGACAAGATGTGGAGGAATGCTATTCTATAATCATAATTTCCTAAAGTGTATTCCTGTTGGCTTTGTCAAACGCCTTTTTGTAATCTATTAAGGCGATATACGTTGAGAGATTGACTTCTCTACGTTTTCCGATTAAATGTGTAATTGTAAACATACAGTCAGTGCATGATCTGCTTTTTCTAGAACCATGTTGGGTTTGGGAAAGAATATTTTCTGTTATTGTGCTGAGTCGTCTAGTTGTTACGGTTGCGTATATTTTGTAGCATGTATTCAGAAGACTGATGCATCTGTAGTTGCTGCAGTCGTTTCCGTCTCCCTCCTTAAACATAAGAATTACTTTGGCTATTCTCCATTCTTCGGGTATATGGACATACTTCCAACAGATGTTTATAAATTCTAGCAGTCGAGAATGTAAGGACCTTGGTGCATATTTTATAAGTTCAATATTCAGTTTATCGTAACCGGGAGATAATTTGTTTTTGCTGTTTCCATTAATTCACCCATTGTGATAGGGTCGACGTTTTCATTAATATCCGCAAGTACGAGAATTTCGTCATCTTCGCCTTGGTTCTATAAGTCTCCATAGTATTAGAGTCATTCATGCTCAGTTATGTTACTGAGTTGTAAGGTATCCTTTTCATTTTTATTTAGATGTTTCAGAATTTTATATGCGTTATCTTCCATGTATATCTTGTTCGATGTCGCTAATGTATTTATTCCAACTGTTACGCTTGATTTTCCTAACCTCTCTTATTGCATTACGATATTTGCATTCAGTTGTGGTTTCTTCTGAATTTTTTTGAAGATGATTGGAATATGCTTTCTTTTTATCATCAATAACTTTGGATATTTCTGTATTCCATATTCTTAATCTTTTATTCTTAGGGTTTTTGTACCGAATTCCTAACGCTTCATACGCTGCTTGTGTTGTAGTTTGCTTGATTTCTTCCCATTCTTGGTTTATATTCTACTTATTGGGTTTTGTTTTATGTATTGATCTGATCTGTTCTGGTACAACCGTTTTACACGTTATTCATGCACTGAACTGTAGATGAACTTTCTAGATTTCGTCCTGCTATTGTTTGTGACTATATGTCTTCTTCCATCTTGTCGATATGGCAATTTTCCCTATTTATAAGAAATTATCCGAGTCGATGTTAGTGCTTCGGAATACTCTTGTATTTTGTACAAGATTCGCCAATTTGGGCTCACTAGTATGCAGTCTACCTCTTGCACTCTATGTATATTTGTGATTGTCTGTATGTGGAAAGTAGGTGTTCGTTATTTTTAAATTGTTGAACTAAGAGAATTAAATTAGCAGTTTTACATTATTATTAAGTGTTGCTTCTCCATGTTTATCCATTACATTATATGTTCTACTGGCATATTTCCAACACGGACATTGAAATACCCGCTATTACTAGATAATCGTTTCTGTTAACACTATTTATTATTATCTGTAAATTTTCATAGAACCCTTCTGTATCCGCCGCACGTCCCTCTGCTGGGTTATATATTCCTACTAGTCTTATGGACCCTCTTTGTATTTTGTGTCTGAGTTTTAGTATTCGTTCATCTATAACCTGTTAGCTGTGTATTTTCGAATTGCATTCCTTTTTTTTTATTGATATCCCTATTCCTGCAGATGCCCTTCTGTCAGCTGTTACACCAGCATATTTTAACACGTAATGTTCTATTCCAATATACTTTGTAATTTCTTTTTTGTTTTTGGTATTATCGGGATGTCCACGTTCATTTCTTTTAATTCTTTTTCTAAATCTATTTTTTTGTGGGAACGTCTTCGAACATTCCAAACATCTATTCTAGCTATTTCTGCAAATTCCTAATCTTTTATTTTTATTTGCGGCATGTGTCTTGGTCCTGCGATATTTATATCTATTCGTTACATGAGAAGTATTGGCACAATCTTTAGCAGAATTGCCCCCCCCCCACACACCCGTATCTATGAGAGGTGTGGATTTCTACCACCCGGGGAATTATCCAGTGAAGTTTCCATTCTGATTTGGTTGTTTTTACATGTGCAAAGTTGCCTTTCTACGCCACAACCCTCCTCCTTTACCCGGGCTCGGGACCGGCAGCAGGACGACTAAGCTTCATCCATTGTAGCTCAGCAATCTCCACATTAATACGGAACCGAACTTGATGATTTGGATCACGAATTCATGAGTGTCGATAGGATTTTCATGAGCCCAATTGTGGTTGTTGCGTAAACAGTACACTGTCGCGGGTGAATTTAGTTTCGTCCTTCCACCAAATTCTGTTGGTGAAGTTATAGCCCAAAGTGCGCTGGTGTGGAAGCCACTGATAAAATTGAACTCGTTGTGGATAATAAACCAGCAACAAATGCTGAGCCTTATTTTTTTGTAATGATACAAATTATTATGGTGAAGGATACGATGAACTTATGCAATTCCGAGGGTTTGGCAATACCTCGAGGACTTGCCCCTAGCTGTGAGTCAATTAACTCTAAGACGTCTTCCTCTATATCTGCAGTCATTGTCGCACCCCACGAGTCGTTTATCAATAAGTTACGGGACACGTTGTAGAATACAAAATATTTATTCCAAAATATGTAACTGGACTTCAGCGGAAATTATAAACTTTTATAAATATCGCACCTAGTAGATGTTTGAATTATTGACAAACTTGGATAGACCATTTACAAGTGTTTTCAAGAAGTTTAATAATTAATAGTACATAAGCTGCTTTAAAATATTTAGTAATAATTACTTATCACTACATTGGAGTTTTTACCATCCCTGTGAACATACTGTAGCATATAAAATGCTTTTAAATAGTGAACTTAAATTTTCATTTTCATTTCATGTTTGATATTCACTAATCTAAACTCGTTAAAATTGTTTAAATCTGGATTGCCGACTAGAATATTGTTATAATGAGGAATTATTAAATTAAAAAAGTGCTTTATTACTTCTTATCCGTGTTGGCTCATAGTCAACGTAAAGTATTTTAAATATGATACGGATTTGTGTGTGCAGCCGTTAAATCATATCAGTATCAAAATTTATTTATAGCATTTAAATTTTCTATAAAATGTATGCTTTCTTGTGAGTGCCTCATTAAATTTCCACTGCTGATTCCAACAATTGTTAAATGAAATATTCATCAATTTGAAGCTTAGTTATTAAAGATTGGCGTCTAAGATGCGAAACGCGACAAATGCTGTATAAGTTTGCAGTATACATATACATATATGTATATAATATATACATATATGTATATGTATACTGCTGTTTACTATACTACCATATGTACAAAAAAATTTTAGATAAAGGGTGGCTTTGTACTTCAATACGTCGGTCTTTGATGATTTTATGACAATTAAATGTCAGTTTTAATCAGATTTAATTTAATAATGGTGTTTACAGAAATACATAAGCGATTCATCGTTGAATCTTATTTTCGCAATGGAAATCTTGAAAATGGGGAATGGATTTACAGTACCCGCCCTTGTATGGTTGAATTTCGACAACAGTTTCCTGATTTTGTGTTTCTGGAGGCCGACTTTTTTAATGTGGTACGAAATTGTGTGCGGTTATTTAGAGAAACAGGAAGCGTAACACGGAAGAGCGGAAGTGGAAGGCCAACAGTCCGTACAGAGGAGACCATTCAAAATGTTCAAGAGATTATGAATGAAGCACCTACAACATCATTGCGCCGACTCGTACAACAAGTTCCTGTATCTGTAGGTACCTGTAGAACAATTTTGAGAAGAGACATTGGTCTATTTCCTTACAAGATGCAGACAACTCATGAATTGTTACCGGGTGATAATAACAGGCGCGTGTTGTATTGCCAATGGTTCACTCAACATTTATTGAATAACAATGACCTCTTGGATTTAACATTCTTTACAGATGAAGCATGGTTTCATTTATCAGGGTATATTAATTCACAAACCATGAGGATGTGGAGTGCTGAAAACCCTCATATATTTTGTGAGACCCCGTTACATCCCCAGAAAATTGGTCTATGGATAGGTGTCTCTAGAAGACGATTAATTCCCATATTCTTTGAAGGAACCGTCAATGCGCAAAGATATCGAGACAATATCTTCATGACGATGAGCTACAACATGGATATTTCCAACAAGACGGTGCCACTTCCCATACGACTCTACAATCCATTGCTTATTTGCGTCAGTTTTTCGACGATCGCCTGATCAGTTTACGTTGTGAACCAGAATTTCCGCCGAGATCACCAGATTTGACTATTCTTGATTACTTTGTTTTTCCGCATTTGAAAAACACAATTTTTAAAATTCCAGTTCACACACTTCTTGAGTTGCGCAACCGAATAGTTGAAGAATGTACCAATATCAAACCCGTTATGCTCCAAAACGCATTTGATAACATGAAAAGGCGTGTAAATTTATGCTTGGATGAAAACGGTGGACATTTTGAACATTTATTGTAATATGTACTTGAAAATAAACCCTCGATCCCCTCAATTTAAAAGCTGTTTCAAAGTGCGACATACCTTCTGACATACAAAGCCACCCTTTATCTAAAATTTTTTTGTACATATGGTATATTATATGTATATTAACAGGGTGTTTCGAAATTCGCGCCCACGGACTGTGGAATGGTGTTATGCGAGAAAAACTAAACAAAAAGTTCCTCTACCATTTTTCCATTAGACCACTATTTTTCAAGCTAACGCGGTTTTAAAAATCTGAAAATCGCAGAAAAAAGTGTTGAATCTCAACTTATGAGTGTTTAATCAGTTGGTTAAACTTAATAATAACAAATTTTTAAAAACAAAAGAAGGTACAAACTATAATTATGACGAGTACAATTACAACATTTGTTTAAAATGTCCGCCTTCTGCTACTAAACAAGCTTCAGCACGTGGTTGTACTGCTCGAACACAGTTACGTACCATCTCCGGTGTTATTTCTGGCGCTGCCTGGAACATGCGGTTTTGCAGCTCATTTAGATTGGCCACTGGTGTTTTGTAGCCCAACGATGTTAGGTAACCCCATAAAAAGAAGTCGCATGGCGTTAGATCGGGCGTACGAGGCGGCCAAGCAATTGGACCGCCTCTGCCAATCCAGTGATCAGGAAAATAATGGTCGAGGTAGTCACGTACAATTAACGCGAAATGGGGGCCCGCTCCATCGTGCATAAACATCATATTTTGGCGTGCATTTAGAGCTACATCATCTAGGAATTCCGGACATCTTGTTGCAGGAAATTTAAATAATTGTGTGCGTTTACGCGATTCGGCAAAATGTGGATGAACTAAAAAGAGGGAATGGAATGGATAGAAATAAAAGAATAGGAAATTACGCTTAAATGTCTTACCAGTCGATCACCTAATAATCCACCCCATACATTTAAACCGAAGCGGTGTTGGTGATTTCTAATCCTTGTTGAATGTGGATTTTCATTTGCCCAAAGATGCTCGTTGTGTACGTTGAAAATACCATCGTGTGTGAACGAACGTTCGTCCGTCCAGAGAATGGAATCTCGGAAATTCAAGTCACGTTCGTGATGATCGAGGTGCCATTCGCAAAATCTACGTCGAACTGGACCATCATTATCTTGTAAGTGTTGCACCCTGGTATAGTGATACGGATGCTGTTGGTCACGTTTTAGGGCACGCCACACGCGGATATGGTTAATTCCTAATTCTCTGCCAACGCACCTAGTGCTTCTTGAGGAATCATTTCTCATCAAATGAACAGCTACATCATCATCATCATGTAGACGCTGACTACCAGCATTGACACGTGGTGGCACTACAACATTCCCGTTAAACAGAATTCGGTCTTCTAATCTTCTAAAAACTTTAGCATCTGGTAGCCGCCGCAGAGGATGTCGCACCGCGTATAAACGCACCGCTTGCCCTGCTCGATTATTACAAGCCCCAAGTGCCATCAGCATATCGTAATATTCTCGATTTGAATAATTATGGGCCATTATTTCGCAATTTGAATTGTACGATAAGAAAAGGTAAACATCAAACTTTTTACAATAAATTGTTTTAAAGTATCGTTTGTTTTCTGACAGTTGTCATGGATTAATTTTAACCACTTGATCAAACATTTAAAATTGAAATTGAAGACCGTTTTCGACCATTTTCAGATTTTTTAAACCGCGGTAGCTCGAAAAATAGGGTCTGATGGAAAAATGGTAGAGGAACTTTTTGTTTAGTTTTTGTCGCATAACACCACCCCACAGTCCGTGGGCGCGAACCCTGTATACATATAATATAGTACAGTAAATTAAAATAATGTAATATGGAAATAGTAAAATAACATTCCAATCGGTGGAAAACCATGGAAATATACAAGATTATAATTATCTGTATCACTTTCTGTGTAAAGTGAATTTTAAGGGCTAAAATGTTGGTCTTACCATAGTTTGTATAAAAAAATTTGGAAGATATTTGCACTGGAATTCCCAGAAATCGAAGTCTATAGATATACATTTTATTAGATAGCATCTTTTAAAGGCTTCACTGCACCCTGCAAACATTTTAAGAATCGGTAAAGGTATTATCGCTGTTCTATGTTTGATTTTTTTTGTTAGAATGACATGAAGGTATTATCTTGTCAACGAATGTTTTGATAAACGTTGTGCGTTTGTGCTGCTAGTTTAACAAAATCTATGTGTCTATAATTTCCACATTTGTATGTTTACATGATAACATAAACACAGCTGATTTGATCAAATCTTCTTCTACATTGCGAATAGAGTATCTCATATTGTTTTACGTAGTATTTAAAAAAAAATGTTTTACGTAGTATTTAAAAAAAAAAGAATTAATATAAAGAATCAAAGACAAGTTTACTTGTCCTTAAATAGACAACCCTTTTTTCTCTATGTTAATTTATTTTGCAGCAATTTTTTTACTTACAACTTAAGAATAGTTACTCATAATTCAAAGAATTGCCTGAAAAACCTTATATGGATTATACACTTGATTATGAAGTATTTTTAATAGTAAATCTGAAATACCACGTATTAACGTTATTACTTTGTAGTGATAATGTTATTTGTAAATAATTCAACAAAATGCCTCCATAGCTTAGCAAATGCATGAATTGTTTGTTATAAAAAAAATTATCCGGCGTATTGTTTCCGTCACACTCTAAGCATATTTCTTCTTCTATCAGCTCCTAGCTTTTAGGTTTGTTGTTCTTTGTTTCCAAAAGTCTTTATTTCCCCAGTCTCCTTCTCTTAGCCCTTTTTCGGCCATTATTGATTTTATATATTTTTCTCAACTTAACGCTGGTCTTCCTCTTTTTGTTCTGCCAAACGGAGACCATTCGGTAATTTTTCATGGCCAACGTTGTCCTGGCGTTCTCTTTCCGTCTGCTTACCATTGTACTATCTGTTTTCTAAGGTTTTAATAATGGATTGTTCTACTCCTATTCTTCTCCAGATCTCCTCTGTTCTTATTCTGTCTCTTCTAGTTACTTTCAGGCAACTTCTCATATAGTCTAGGCCTACTGTCCGGTTTTTTTTCTACTGAACTGTGTTTGTGGCCACATTTCCGTGCCGTAGAGGACTATACTTTCAGAAATACTATGAAAGATCTGTAGTTTCATTCCTTGACTTATATTTTCATTCCATAATATTCCATGTAAAGATTTCATGGCTATTTTGCCCATTGCAATTCTTGAAGAAATATCTCTTTCGCACGTGCCTGTGGAGCTGATGTTTGCACCTAGGTATTTAAAGTTGTTAAAATGTTTAACTTCCTGTCTGTCTATACATAAATTGTTTGCCTCTATTCCAATACATAGATATTTGGTTTTTAGGAAGTTTATTTTTAAACCCCAATTTTCGAACTCTTCTTTTATTTTTGGGAGCATGTACTCCATGTCGTCTTGGTCTTGTGCAAATATGACTTCGTCGTCTGCAAAGAGTAAAGGGTGTAGCATACTGTTTTTTATTTGTATACCCATTCTCGAGCATTTTCTGTACCATGTTTCTAGGGCTTGATCTACGTATATATTAAAAGTAGGCATGATAGACTACATCCTTGTTTTAAGCCTTTTTTTGTTAATATTTATCTGGTAACTCCTTTCCCTATTTTTATTCTAAATTTATTGTTTGCATATTGTCTTTTTACTATGTTTATTCACTTCTCCTTTACTCCTACTCTTCTCATAACCTGCCATATTAGAGACCTGGGTATGCTATCGTACGCTTTCTCTAGGTCTATGAATCCTAAATGCGTGCCTTTCTGCTTTTCTTTATTTTTTTCAACAACTTTTTCTTATTGTATTTATATTGTCTAAGCATAATCTGTTTTTCCTAAACCCACTTTTTTCTTCACTAAAGTTTACTCTTTCTTCCATTTTGTTTTTATTATATTTTAATAAATATATTAAGTAATTTGAAGGCTCTCGGTGTATTATTAAGAGCTTTCATAAGTCACTAAATGCGCAAGATACAGTTTCTGTGGGAAGATTTACATCATCATCAAGAGGGAAACAATTTCCGTTGCACAGTAGAGGCGATAACACAATAAGATAGGAAATCTATAAAACAATTTATAAAGTCATAAAGTTGCTAAAACAGTTACAAAGTGATGCAAATCTATTCCATTGGTAGAGTTTTGATTCTGCACGAAAATGTTTTCTTATTTATATTCATCGAAAAATATTTGCTTCTTTTGGATACACGTGCATATTCTACAGAAAATTGCTTTCGATCACCAACGTAAAAGGATTCAAAAGTAAACATATTAAATCAGAAAATTTTATTGAGCTGTCTTTGGATTTGTTTGGTAAGCATACCCTCAAATGCAAGAAAAATGATTTCTTAAATTAGTTGCTGTTGCAACAACTATTATTTATTGTATCATTTTCCAGATGATCATTAACAGAGAGCAAGGAAATTACGGCTCCTCTGGAAGATCTTAACCTTACGAGAATGAGAATAGTAATTACTAATTAGATTGTCGGGAAAACTTAGTTTGTTTGGACTATATTATCAAGTTTCATAATGCTGTAATAAGATTCGCAAACCTCTTGGTTAATATCAAAGCCTGACCATTACCTTATTATACGTGTTTCGCAAACTACAATCTATTTAGCAACAAACAATTATTTTACCTAAAATAATCCCTTGAAGGGTACATAAACGCTTATCGCAACAATTAATTTTCGAAAAGTAAATTTATTCCAATAGAGTGAGGTCAAAAATCGTTTCTTTTTAGTATTCCTGCAAGAGCCGTTACGTAACGTCTTGACTTATTGGATTTCGACATCAACTACGATTAGGAGTATAAACATAAACTTTAAAAGCCGCACGCGTCACTGCGAAACTTTCTACGCACCCTCATATGTTACAAAGTTTCAGCAAAGTTTATAGCCGTCGTTAAATCTGAGCTTTGCGCACCAGTCGAAGGATTTGAGGGGCCAGTTCGAATTTGTTGTTTCCGTTTCCGAATACTGCAATTCTGTTTCAGTCCAGCAGAATTGGAGATTTTGGTTTTGCAATAGTAAAAATAAACTTTATACTGGCATGAACTACAGAATGTAAAAATTGGTTTCTTACAGAAATAGATACTATAGGATTTAGGAGTACTTCCTAAAAGTCTTAACTAAAAATAAAACGTTATAGCAAGTGAAATTGGACACGTTTTCGTTTTAATGTCATCGTTCTCTAATAAATTTTTATGAGTTTGCGAAAGTATCGAACTGACACCTAATGAAAAATGTAAGATTTTGGAAAGCTGCAATGTCAAACCGTAGCTATTAAATATTTTCCCACATTTCTTCACTCCATTTCCACGTACCGGTAACACATATAAGGACTGCACTAAAGATATCTGTTTTGTATATACCCTATGTGACGAATTAATTATATTAATGTTATTGGTGTTATACATAATATACACATACTAACCGATTTTTTAACATTTTATGAATGGCTTTATAATGAATGTATGGAAAATCATCATCGTCAGGACTGATATGCAAACCTAGGGCTCTATATACTGCAACGTCATTTATTTAAATAATACCTATCTAATTTTCTAGATAACACCATTACTGTAAATTGAGAATCACGAAATAAGAGGTCAAGCTATGCAATTTCAAAAAAAGAAAAAATTCACACTTGGAAACACAACACATTGTTAATGTATGTAGTCTAAACATATCAAAAACTTGTTCCAGTTGTACAATTAGACTTGCTACTCAGACAGAAATAATAAATGAGATTAGGGTTGCCATCTTTGGAACTTGTTACACAGGGTGTCCCATAAAACATCTAAAATATTTATTTTTTGCAGACTCGTTGCTTCACACGAAGCACGAAAAGAAGTGGACATTTGGCAATTATGGGAATCTATTAAAAACCATATATTACATAATTGTTATTATCTAGACCAGTTGATACTTTTGACAACGCAAACCAACTATTAAACAACTTACTCATTGACATACCACCTTGAGATACAGTTACCGGCGCATTTTTTTATCTAGAGTTCTCAATATGCCTAATGCATAGCTTAATGAAGTAGTTATCGATCCTTTTTAGTACCTAAACATAAATTACTTAGGTATAAACAAAAGGAATAAAAATATCGGACAGAAACAAATCAGAATTTAGAATTTTCCGAACATTAATGGAACTGTTCGAAATCATCACCACCATTCCGCATATCTCACTGCACTTGAACTTGGTGCTCGTTGAAGCAGGTGTTCGTTTAAAGTTGCAGCCGCTTGGTTGATACGATTTATTAAATCGTCCACATTGTTCACTTGTGTGAGATATACTAAATCCTTCACATAACTACATTAATAAACATTTAAGGGCGTTAGATCAGGTGACCTTGGCGGCCAAGCTATAGCACCTATCTGGAAAATGATTTTGAAGCCAATCTCGAACTATGTTTCCATAATTTGTTGGAGCACCATTTTGTTGGTACCACATATTTTGTCTAATTATCATTTTCCAATAATATTAGCAAATGCATTTTCAACATTAAGACGATTTGACTGCGTAAGTGTCCCTTCATCTGTCCACAAAACATTGCCAATAAAACTCGCATTTACCTGATGTTGAATTAATAGCCATTCACAGTACTTAACTCGTGTGCATTATAATCCTGTGGTAATAAGTGTTCACTTTCGTTTTTCCGAAAGGATATAGGCCGTTGTCGTGTAACATTCAGTGTACTGTCGACTTTGGTATGTCTACAACTCGAGAAGTATCACGTACGCTTCTCGTAGGGTTCAATTTTTAAAGCTAACAGATCTTTTTCACTATTGGACAAGCTTGTCATAAATGGAGGACCACCACCACCACCTCTCTCGTGGTGGTTGGTCAATTCCTTTAATAACTATTTGGCTTGGATGTCTTCTATTTGGATAGCGTTTAGCATATAGTCTTGCAGCTGCATTACAATTACCACCAACCATCAATACAAATCATATCAGGATATTCAGAACCAGAAAAATATGTTTGACAACTGCAAAATTGGGAACAGCAGTGTCACATTAAATAGAAATTCAAATTCAAATCTTAAGTATATTGATGAATAACTACTTTCATCGATAATATCTATTAGTTTAGCTTTGTTGTTAAAACTTTTTGATGTCATTTTTTAAATGGCAACCCATTTTCTTTCTTTCTTATTTTGATAGATTTCCTGACCAGTTCAATAGTGATATAAATAACTGTTGCCCCACATAACAATTGTTTGAGAATATGCACATAAAATACGAACATTATTTAACGGAAGTCTTCAAATTGTTTACTATCAGTTGACATTGACCAGCACGTGTGTAAACATTTTACATCGCACACTCAATAATCTGAGTTTCGATACTTTCCATTAATAAACGAATCCGAGGCTTTAAATCGTTTAAATGCTTTGATCTATTAATGTAAACCCGCGTTTTTGCATGACCTCGTAGAAAGAAATCTAGCGGGGTTAAGTTAGGCTTCTCAAACGGTCCTCGCCTCCTTAACATTTATCATGGAACACATCTTCAAGAAACTGGTGGATTTGTGCATCAAAACAGGGTGGAACTCCATTTTGTTGAAATTTATGGCTTGGGTGGGGTAGGATCGTCATTCTTTGAAAGAAAAAGGAAAAAGGATCAACTCGAAACGTCGCAAATCTAAATCTAAACACATGTTGTGCGTTATTTTCAGAAACAATAAATTCCGAATTTGATGAACTTCGTGTAGGTATATGTATCTTAAAAAAAATTGTTAGGCACACCAATTATTTTATATTACCATTTCACCAAGCAAAGCCAAGCCAACAATTGAAGCCCAATGCGTCCAATACGTATTTAGGTGGCCTAAATATCGTGGTGGTAAGGGGTTTTCCAAAGTTTAAAATCTATCAAAATAAGTACGAAAAAAATTTTGACACAAAAATGTTCATTTATTAAAAAGAAAATGGACGTGTTTCAGGATTTTTGCAAAAAATCATTTGTTTTAGTTTTATTTGGTATGTTTCATACTTATAACGCGCACTGTATAATTAAAATCAAACAGATAATAAATGTTTTAGGAATGTCCTAATTGTTATCCTTCTAATAGTTGGCATTAATAAAGATTATTGTGGTAATATTGTCAAACTGCTTGGAGCATCCAATCCAGAACTGCAATTCTTCTAGTGATTGTGATTGGATTCTAAATACAACAGAACTGAGGAGTCCGAGGTAGTTAATACAGATGATTACATTTTATAAATTATATTTTTCCCTTATGGACTGAACCTAGCTTGTTTTCGGACGTTGGGTTTGAGAATTTGAAATAGATTTGCTTGTTAAATCCTTTTTCATTGAGGTTTTCACTTTTAATTTCTAGAGACAGATTTTACCTTCTCAGAAATACCAGAGAATACGAAACTAAACTTTCTGTTTATTGTACAACATTACCTACATAATATCACTCGGTCAATTAGCCGGGCTAATAACATTCTCTGCATTAAAAATTTTAAAAAGCAAAAGTGACTTTTGGAAACGTATGCGAGATTTACTTTTGGTAGAAACAATAATACGAATCAAGAACTACTTATGGGAATATCAAATTTTTGGGTTGAAGAAGAAGACTCCCAAGCAAAGGAATCATGTTTAAGAATTACCCAAGAGTGAATTTTGGGTGTACTGTTATTTACCCTCTACATTAATGATAATCAAGTTTATTCGTGAGAAACACATATTTACATATGACACTTTAATATTAACATCAGATACGAACAGCGTAGTGATTAAATTAAATCGTAAACTGGAAAATGTTTCTAATCGGTTAAAATTTAATTAACTTAAAGTAAACACATCTAAACTAAATTAAAGCAATGATAATTAACCGTGGGTGGATATTACCTCATACAGCAAAAAATGTTCTGGAAGCTGGTGTAGAAGTAGAATATGTACCTAAAATTAAAGATCTGGGTGTTGCAATCGATACTAATGTAATATTTAATGAACCCATTAATTATGTTGTAGGTAAAGTTGCTAAGAAGATTTGCTTTATTGAGCGAAGTTATAAATTAAACATTTGGTTTGCAATATTAGAATACAAAACAATTATGACGCCACATTTTCAATACTGTTTTAACTTTAAAAACCTTAATGTAACTTTCGCTTAGATAGTGGACATTGGTTGTAGTTGACAATGAAAAATTTCCATTTTTTATTAAGGAATTACAACCCTCACAAAAGTCAATGTATGGACAGGAATTGTTTATGATTGTAGCTTATTCGTATATTTGACAATACTCTAAATGAACATCTTCTTATACCCGACTTGTATTATAAGCACGATGGAGCTGCGTTACATAGTTAAGGTATTAGTAAAGATCTTTCCTTTTATTTTAAGATAATTAGACAAGTTTAGATAACTGGGATTGTCTACATAATCATTAAATTCATTGAAGTCATTAGTTTGTAATAAGATAAATAAATTTCACTAAATTCAGTCCAAATATATCATAAGCGTATGTTAATTTTAGTCTATTTTAACTTTTTCATTTTGGTTAGTTTTAGTAGCCCGTTAATGTTATTGGGACTACTACTACTGGGGAATGTTAAGTCAATTCTTTTGTTAACGTGCAGCGTAATGAACGTTTACCTATTCATTTCCCTGAATTGTTTTCCATTACAATAAGACCACAGTCGCAAATTGTGCAAAACTCAACAAGAAGAAATAAGTGTGATACAATAATAAGACAGATATTCCCACCCATTAGACATGCGTGGCGTTACATATTTATTCCATGCACTGTAAGGCGCAATTTTATTTAGATCAAGTATTATATTCAAGGAATTATTGCAGCGTTTCTCAATCTTTTAGTATTTGCGACCCAATTTTCAATCACAATTTTCATCACGCTCCCGTCCCCTCTCATACAATAATTTTTACTGAAATCGTGCTATAATTGTAATATTAGTTTCTATTTAATTGTATTTTGACGTTAAAGCTACACTAAGACCTTAATTCTTAATTAAAAACCTTAAAAATTACCACGAATAGGTAAATTTATTGATATTTGGCAACACCGATCCGCTGCATTGATAAAACCAGAATCGGTGCCTCTCTATTGTTCTCTGTCTTACTCCCACCATACCGGACATTCTCACGGCTTCGCGAGGAGTTCCGATTTGTCTCGAACATTCTGGAACGTCTGTGCGACCGCGACGTAAGAGTGTATAAATGCTGCACCTCCTTCAATTCCTGCCAATCTCAGTCGAGTCGATCCTTCTATTGTGAATATGTATTCACGGTATTCTAGTACCAGTAGAGTTATACAGAATCATGGATAAATATTTAAGTGGGCGTAAACGAGCATTAGACGATAGTGAAGCATCAACAAGTGCACAGACGAGCGTGGTTTCGAAGATAAAATCAAGAATACTTAAATTTTTGGTTTACCAGCACTGAAGTAAATGAAGAAGAAAGGTCCCTGTGTGTCATTTGCTCAAAAAGTTTGGCTGCAGACAGCATGAAACCTAATAAACTTAAATGACATTTGGAAACGCTTCATAGTGAGTACGTTAACAAAACCCGACAATTTTTCGAATTAAACTTAATATCCTATGAGAAGCAAAAATCATTTTTTAAAAAACTTTATCTGTGAATGAAAAAGCTTTACGTGCCTCTTACAAAGTCTCGTATAAAATAGCCAGATGTAAAAAGCCTCATACTATTGGTGAAGAGCTTATTCTGCCAGCTGCTATTGAGATTATAGAAACTGTTTGGAGATAATTTTGCCAACCAATTGCAGTCCATACTTGTATCAAATGATACTGTTGCCCGTCAAAATGGCGATATAGCTGAAGATGTACAGGATCAACTTTTCGGGAAGTTGCGTGACAAATTGTTTTCAATTCAGCTTGATAAGGCAACAGATAGCATTAAAGATGCTCATTTAATTTCCTATGTTCGGTTTTATGATGGTATGTCAGCAGTAGAAGAACTACTTTTCTGCAAACCAATAGAACTCAATCTTAAATGATTTTGTAAACGAGGCAAACATAGAGTGGAAAAATTGCGTCGGAATATGCACCGATGGTGCTCGTACAATGTCTGGAAGATTCCAAAGTATACAAGCACTTGTGAAACAAAAATCTCCACAGTGTGTCTGGACACATTGCATGATCCACAGAGAAGCTCTGGCTTCCAAAGAAATGAGTCCTAGTCTGAATATTGTGCTAACGATGGTTGTAACCGTATTAAATTATATAAAAATGGGACTCCTAAAATTAAGAATCTTTTTTGCACTTTGTGAAGATATGGGTGCAGTACATTCAGCGTTACTATTTTATTGCGAGGCAAAATGGTTATCATGTGGTAAATTTTTGCAACGTGTTTATGAATTAAGAAATGAGATCGGCATTTGTCTAGAAGAGGAAAACCGACCGGAAGCCTAGAAGTTTCGAGATGATTTATTTATGATGAAATTGAGCTACTTGGTCGACATATTCAAGAAATTAAATACCTTGAATCTTCAACTCCAAGGAGCAAACACACATATGTTGGATACGAGTGATAAAGTGAATGCTTTTTGTAGAAAATCGGAATTGTGGAGCAGAAATTTAAAGCAAGAAAATCTAAAAATGTTTGCAAATGTGGATGAATGTATTAAAACTTACAAGGCTAAAGAACAACATGTGAAAGTTGTTTTTATAATCATTGAAAATCATTTAGCCATGCTGGCAAACAATTTTAAAAATTATTTTCTTGCTGACGACAACTTGGTAGCAAATTACGTGTGGTTTAGGGACCCACTTCAAAATACTCCCGAAGGTCTCTCAACTGCCGAAGAAGAAATCTTCATAGACTTCACGGCAACTGACGAAATTGAAAGACAATTTAGTAATAAATTACTGTTTGAATTTTGGGTAGAAGTGAATGATGAGTTTTCTGCAATGAAAACAAGAGCATTTCGTATACTATTACCATTTTCAACATCCTACCTTTGCGGATTTTCTGCGGTGGCTGCTTTGAATACAACCTGTAGATCTCAGCTAAATATAGAAAAAGAACTCAGAGTGTTAATTTCTAATATTAAACCTTCTTTCGAAAAACTTTGCTCTGCAAGACAGGCCCAAGGGAGTCACTAATAATTATTAAAGTTGTTTTTAATTTAGTATTGATGAGTTAATTATTAAATACATTGTGCAGTACCCATACAATCCTAACTATATGAGCATTATATAAGTGTAAACGTATGGGGACCGCGGTAGAGTAATGGCCGCAGCGCTTGGCTTCGGAGTTATTCTACCAAAGTCGCTCAGGTTCGAATCCTGAGCACTGCACTTTCCCAGGGTGTTTGTGGTGTCTGGGGCATGGGGTTTTTCAAGGGTGGGGCATGTTAGACCTGCGAATAGCACGAAGAATAGCTCCGGGGTAAGCTGGATGGGATGGGAATCATGGATTTGCCTTTGGCAACACCACGATTCTTAAGTAAAAAAAAATGTAAACGTGTATTTTATTTTTTATTATGTCAGAATGTATTTTATTGCTTTTCTTCTAGTAAATTAAATAATTTTTTTAATATTTTTTTTTTATTTTTTTTCGACTAGCTTGCCCCTCATTTAGTGTTATCACGCCTCCCTAGTGGGCGCACTCCACAGGTTCAGAATGGAAAGCTTCATGTCTTAGAGATTCCAATTTTCTGACGTACCTACTTATGTACGTGTTGTAATATTAGTGCACTGAAGATAGAGATTGACATACTGCGAGATTTATTCGGAAACAAAGGCTGCTTATTAAATTCGAATAAGGGGCGTACTCAATTAAGCACATTGTGGGGGTATCTCAGTTGTATACATAGCTAAAATGAATACTACGACTGAATATCGCGACAAGTATGAAGTGCACGTTGTGATTCGTTTTCTTCATGCAAAAAACGAAAACGCAGGCGAAAATTATCATAAAATAGGCTAGGTTTACAGTCCAAGCATCATAAGTGAAGGAAATGCCAGACACTGGTGTAGGAATTTTAAACATGGCCGAATAAACGTGCACGATGAGGAACGAAGTGGGAGACCTTCTGTTGTCAACGACAATTGTATGGAAAAAGTAAACAAGAAAATTCATTTAGGTCGGCATTTCATGATTGCGGAAATGCATAATTTTGTTGTTGGGAACAGGCTACTGTGTCATAAACTTTGTGCGGTATACTTGATTAAGATGTTGGAGGATGTTCATCAAAAGCAGAGTATGGTCTATTCACTGACTTTTCTGCATCGTTGTAATACTGATAGCGATGAGTCCCTGAATTACATTGTCACTGGCGACGAGACTTAACTTTCTTACACTAATGTTGCAAGCAAGTAACAATCAATCCTGTAGAAGCATGCGAGTTTCCCCAAAAAAGGTCAAGCAAAATTCGAGAACCAAAATCTTATTGCCGCTGGGTGAGGAAAGGCGTATTATTAGTTAATTTTCTGTAACGTGGTCTAGGAAGCTATGGAATAGCGACCAGGAACGACGGAGGAAATCTACTAAACTTTCTGAACCAGAACAACCTACATGCAATGAATACCTACTTCAAGAAGAATATAAGTAGAAAGTGGACGTGGAAAAACCGGGATGGCATAAATAAAAGCGAAGTAGGCTTTACTATATCAAACAGCAAAAAAAGTAATTGAAAATGCATGTAATATAAACAGTTTCGCAACACAAGTAAATGTGAAGGATGAAAGGCGAAAAATCATAAGCGGCAGCCGAGAAGATATAGAAAATGACATAAATAATATTAGAGAACATAAAGGAACATACGCGAGAGATGAAGGAATTATTACAAAACAACGACTTTGAAGCCATGTCAAGTAATGACATTGATAAAAATTTAATAAAGGATGTGAACACAGCACTTCAAAGCACGAGGCCCACCAAAACTCCGGAGGAAGAGAAGAAATTAACAAGTGAAACAATGAAGCTAATAGAAAATTGAAGACAACTGTAAAGAAGAAACAAAGTAGGTACACTAGAATATAGATATATACAAAGACAAATAAGAAAGAGGAGTAGAGAAGATATAGGACATTATAACATACGGCTAATACAAAAGACTATAGCGGAAACAGTAGTAGGAAGCTGCTGAAGTCTAAACTATCAACAGGTAAAAGAGAAATTTTTAAACTGTTTGACAACAACAGCGAAATTACCAATAACAGAAAAAAAATAATGGAGGAATAAACCTCACAGAGATGCCCCAATAGCAAACGTTGAATCAGAGGATTTGTCCGACATAATAACAAACGAAACACGGCATGCCCAACAACAACATAAAAACAGACGATCACAAGGAGAAGACAATAATATAATCCTGGAGATGCCAAATGATTGCGACACAGAAACTCAGGAAATAGTAACTTTCCTATTTAATAAATGCTTACATGAAGCAAATATACCATGATTATCCTGTTGCACAAGGAAAGAGATATAAACAAATTGGAGAATTACAAACCTAGCAGTCTTTTCTCGCACCTTTTTAAACTTTTTATAACAGTAACTATGGGCAATAGGCTAACAAATAAATTAAATGGCTATCAACCATCAGAGCATGCCGGATTTAGATCAGGGTACAGCACCAATGACCACCCTTAAATACTCAAAACACTTATAGAGAAGTGTAATGAATATAACAAACCCATAGTAATAACATTTGTGGATTACGAAATTGCCTTCGATTCCAAAGAAATATGGACAGATATCAAAGTCTGCTGAATAGACGAGAGTTATATCCAACTGCTCAAGAATATACAAATAAAGGCGACCTCTCATACCAGTTTGCATAACAATACCAAAAACTTTAAGATCGAAAGAGGATTAATACCGAGAGACCCGACCTCCCAAAAACTTTTTACCGTAACTCTGGAAAGCATTTCTTGAGAATTAATGTGAGAAATCAAAGGGATAAATGTAGATGAGCAAAAACTGAACAATCTGAGATTTGCCGACAACATCGCTTTTATAGCCGGCAATTTAAATAAAATGTGAGAAATGTTGAAACAATTACAATAGAGAACCTGAGAATCAACAGAAATAAAACAAAAAGGGTTACCAACCAGCCCACAGAAAACATTCAATTTGCTGTGGAAAAAGTCACCAACTATATATAACTATACCTAGGTCATAAGATTGTCCTAGGAAAAGAAAATCAAACATCTGAAATAGAAAAAAGAATTAACCAGGCATGGATTGCCTTTGGCAAAAGAGACAAAACATTTCGCAGTCAAATACCGAATACAACAAAGAACACAGTTTTAGATCAGTGCATTCTTCCCGTCTCTATTTATGGAGCTGAAACGATAACTCTGACACAAATATCTGTCACTAAATTAAGAGTAGCACAACGGAAAATGGAACGTATAATGTTGGGCATACCCTTAAGGGATCGGAAGAAAGACGAATGGATTAGGAAGTAAACTAAGGTATAGGACATTGTACATACGATAAAATTGATGATTTGGAAGTGGCCGGTACACGCTGCACGAATGGAAAATGACAGGTGGACAAAGAGAATCGTGCAGTGGAGACCAAGAGTCAAAAATGGATTACATGGATGACCACCAATGAGATGGACCGACGCCTTAAAATGTTATATCGGAAACAATTGCATCGGAGTTGCACAGGAGAGAGAGAGATGAAACAGTTTGAGGGAAGTTTATGTCCCGCAGTGGACAAGCATGTGATAATATAAAGAAAATTGAGAAGGATAATTTAGAACAAAATGCGAAGATGGCTAACCTAAGGAGTTCACCTTTTGCAAGATAACGCCTTACCGCACACGACGGTACGTACTGTGCAACTCGTTGAGCAATTCAATTGAGGAATTTTTAACCATCCCCCATATAATCTTGACTAAGCGCCGAGTGATTGTCACCTCTTCCTCACCTAACATTTTTTTTAGAACTCGCGCCCGTTAGGTCTATGGCGACGACCTCTAAACGACAGTACAACATTGGTTTTTGTTGCAGGTGGCAACGTTGTATGGAGGGTATACAAAAACGTGTACCCCGATTTGATAAGTCTTTAAATTCCAATAACAATTTCAATGGTGACTATTTAGATAAATAGTTTAGAAGTGTATTTAAGTTCCAAGTATAATAATTTTTTTTCAACCTTACATTTTTGTTTTCTGGCAGATTGGCTTCTAATTTTCGAATACGCGTTGTATTTTGTAATAGTGTCACGATTTTCGGTCTCAGTGGAGATGCAATAACCGTCATACAGTGCTGTGTAAAAGATTCATAAAACAAATAAAGTGTTACTGTGAAATAGATCTCAGCGTTCCTCAGCAGGTTCTGGGAATTATTTAAAATTTTATTATGTTCATAAATTGCTTTCAGACGTGTACTTCTTCTTTTTAATAATGTCATAAAAAGTTTTTAGTCTATTGCGCAGTATTTTATGAAACTTTATGACTTGTGAGATACCGGTCTCATTTTCCATTTTACTCGGAAAAGCAATTTAATCTCATAGTGATACTGTAATGCAGCCGTTGTAATGAATGTGGCGAAAAAATGGGTAAAAACAGCATATTAGTTTTTCCCTGCACGGATGCTATTGATTAAGAGCACTTATTTGTAAAAGTCATTATTCCTCTCCCAAATTAAATTTCGAACGAAGATTCACATTCAATGCAACCCGTTTTCTTGGAAATAATACAAATAATATTCGCGTCGAGAAGTTCTTTATCCCAGCATTAGATTTGAATAATGTGCCAAATTACCGGAAGAGTCGAATACGACTTTCCATCTAAAGGCGAGAGGGTTTACCGTTTACGAGTTATTATAAGACTTTATTTAACAATCCATTTTGCGCGAAACTGAATATAAATTCGAGTTGACTTCATAAACTCGGTGCGAAAGCGAAACGAGAAGCAAGGACTGCGTAAATTCAATACGGGGTTTCCGTCGCAGATGGTAGCTATTCATGGATGAAAATTATTCACAGGCTAAATCCAGGACCTTCCGAAACTTTCAGATTAGTTGGTTAGGTGAACAGAGGAAACCAAAATAACACGGAAATGCCGAATAAAAGTATAAAATCCACAAGGGAAATTCTAAATCATTTGTTAGCTAGTTATATTTTGGGTGTTCCTTTAGTAGTTTGAAAGCGAAACTGAATTGTTAGAATTTCAGAATATCGATGAAAATATTTTTAACAAGGAATACCGTCAGGATAACGTACTTGTCCTAATGTAAAATTAGTTTCCTGATCAAACTTATGCGTATTTTGTTTGATCGTGACACTGACAACATGCTTTATAATGTGGTTGCAGTAGACCAAACTGCGGTAGCCATCTATCAAGACCTTATCCTGCGGAAAGTGCCTGATCTATGTGACTGTTCAGTCGTGTTCCGTGAGCCCTTTGGGCTGATTTACACTATTCATATATCTCAGGCCTGTTACTGTTTAGGTCTGATTGAAGGAATAGACTCTAACTAGACTAATATTAATTGTGTAGACTCTAGAGAGAATAACGACTCATGAGATTTACCTATTCTTGAATAGCTTAGGCTGATTTAATTGTAGATATTAATATTGTTAGTTGGTGCTGCAATCAGTAATCACATAGGATCAGTAAATCGATTAGCGAGGAATTGTTGATTAGTGAAACAAATAAAGTTTATTAAGGTGAAATTTCCTTTAACAAAATAACAAATTAGTAGTAGTAAAGCAGGAAACGTTATATTTGAAGCGGAATCTCATTAGTAAGCTATTTTATTTCTACTCTTTTTATCAAATTAAGGAATACGCAATGAAATTTTTAGTAGATTTTCAAACTTTTGCTGTATAAGAGGACACTTCACTTTAGGAGGATTACACAGGGATATTCGCGGAAGATAATGCGCCTACATATACCTTGTCATACAACCCATCTTGCAATTTACACTTTACCTTAATTATAATTTGAAATTTTTTTATAATAAGAATCCTAGGCACATTTCCTTTGTTTAGTTGACAAAAAAGCGAAACACATAAAATCGTGAAAATATTAAATAAGCCGACAAAATTTTAAGCTTTTTCTTCTAAAATATTACAATTATATAATTTGAAAAAATGGTAATTGACGAATTTAGTATTTTTAGATAATTCAGAAACATTAGCGAAGTTTGATAGAAAAAAATCACACATTTTATCTTATATTTTACTAATTCAAAAAAAAATCAGCAATCAAAGTGTAACTCTATAGCTAATACTACGACTAAGGGTGATGTCCAGCGACGTTACCTCTTCTACCTTAGGGTGTTATCTATCTTAGGTCTATTGGCCAGGTCTTTTTTAGTTTTCTGGTGTCCTCATGTATTGGTAGATGTCCTAGTAACGGGTTAGTGTGAAATTCTAATTTGCCATGGTGTTTGGCACTATTTTCATGGATTACATTTTGTACAGATGATATCTTAAGGTCTGCGTGAAGAGTGTGATTTGACACGTACCAGTGTGCGTCTGTTATCATTCTTAGTATTTTCGAGTGGCTTCTTTGTATCATAGCTAGGTTGGCTTTGCTTGCACGTCCCCACAATTCTATTCCATAAGTCCAAATTGGCTTTATAACTAGTTTGTAAATCAGGACTTATTGTCTAATGAGAGTTTTGAGTTTCTTCCTATTAACCAGTTTATTTCCCTTACTTTTGTATATATTTGCTTTCTTTTTGATAATGTGTTGCTTCCAGTTCGGCTTATCATGCAGATTTAGTCCGATAACTGCATTGACTGATATTTTCTAAGTGTAAAAGTTATGTGCTGCGATTTATTTCCATTTACTTTTATACGCCATTTTTGCAACCATCCTTGGAGTACATTTAGGTGATCTTGTATGCGTGATGAAGCTATTGCTGTATTTTCGTGGGTTGCAAGCATGAGTATGTCATCAGCAAACGTTGCCAATGTTGTGTTCTCAGCTAATGGTAGATCTTCCGTAAAAAGTAGATACAGAAGTAGACCGAGCACATTGCCATGTGGCACACCCGAGGTAATTGGATTGAGACTAGACACTTCATTATTCACTTTTGGTTTGAACTGCCGCTCGTAAAAATATGATTTTAATAAGTTGTAGTATGCCTGTGGGAGAGTCCTCTTTATTTTAACTAGAAGTCCAGAATGCCAGACCTTGTCAAAGGCCTGGCTAACATCTAATATTGCCGCTGTACCGTATTCGTTTCTATCTATGGCCTGATTTATTAGTTGTGTTACGCGGTGGCATTGTTGTGTAGTTGAGAGAGCTGAACGAAAACCGAATTGGTGGGCTGGGATCTAGTCTTATGCTATTAAGTCTTCATTAATCCTTCGTTGTACCAGTTTTTCTAGAAATTTGGAAACAATCGGCAATGGACTTATAGGTCGGTATGATGAAACGTCCGTTGGCTCTTTACCAGGGTTTAGTATCAAGATTATTTGAGCTAGGTTCATTTACTTGGGCAAGTAACCCAATCTTAGGATAGCATTAAATAGATATGTTAGCCGTACAATATCTTTTTTTTGTAGTTCTTTTAACGTTTTGCCCGTTATGTTTGACTTCTCTTGAAGGTGTAAGTTTGGATGGTTGTTGTGTTTCTAGACTCTAGAGGAATGGACAGAATTTGATCTATTTCTTGGACTCGTTCGTTGTTGTGCGTGGGTAATACTTTAGTAAGGTGCTCGGCAAGCAGCTCAGCATTTTCCTTATCATTTTTCGCCCAAGGTCCTACAGTTGGTGTGGTTTTGTTAATTGGCGGTTCTGTTGATTTAGGTTTTCTTGCACTTTTAATAGGTTTCCATATGGAATTGTCATATTTGCTGCGATGGCTTACATAGTATTTATCCCATATAATCAACTATTTTATAGATCTCTATCTAGCTAGGACACATTGTATGTTGTTTATATGAGAAGTAAATGTACTTAGGCATTTTTAATTGGGTACAAATTAAATTTAAGGTAATGTAGAGAGTAATAGAACCAATTGATATAATTCTGCATATTCCCTAAAATATAGGGTGTCCCAACTAAAACATTTGTAGATGATCAAATTTGAAAAAGTTGACTTGACAGGTCAGCAGTAGTTTGAAGGGAACATCCTCTACCGTGTCAGTAATATATTCTACTTCGTCTAGCTTCTACCATCACTAACCATAATATTTTAAATATCAAGGGGTATCATGAAAACTTCAAAATGCTATTTCTCATAACGAATCCACAAAATTGTACAAAATTTTCAAATTATTTAAAAAAAACAGGAAAACCTTTTAAATAATGTATCACTTCACATCCCCTGCCATTTTAAAATTTTGAGGTTGTGGAGGTGGGGGCTAAGTGGACGAAGTAGGGTAGATGATTTACATGGCAATAGATGGTCCCCTTCCCGATATTGTTGACTAGTTTCGCCGACTTTTTCAAATCTGATCATTTACAAAGTTATTTAGGGTAGGCTGTTTTAGTTGAGATGCCCTGTATATTACACACATAGAATTCTACAATTTGCGAAGATATCAAATGCAAACCAAAATGATTATCTCCTGCTTGTGAAAAAATTATGAAGAAAGTTAGGGGTTTTTTAATTTAAATTACAGAATTGGGAATTACGAATTTAAAATAGTCTCATACAGTGTAAAAGAAATTATGTGATAAATAACCGATTAAATAAGTTGAAGTGTAATAATTAAAATAACAATTATGGTCTCAATTACCCAACATTATCTTAAAAACCTTGTTGTATAGTATAATATATTGTAGCAATATTTTGCAAAATACAGATATTTTATTCAAACGAATTGATTCTTTTGGCTTATAAAGTAAGCAAACTTAAAATTGGGCGCATTAGTACTTTAACTGTAACACAAATATAGAAATACAAATAGTGTATGAAATTTATATAATTAAATTCGTTCATAAATTTCTGAAGTAGGTATTAGGTAAAATTAGACATACGATTTTTATTTTTGTCCGGACTTTGTATGTGAAATGAAATAAAACTTTGCTCTGGTAAAAGTACTCTAGATAAAGTGTGTAAAACATTTTCTCAAAATCTGGATGTAATGCAAATAATACTGTTATTCCCTACCGGCTTTTGATTTTATGCAAATACATTTTTGGCTTTAAAACAAGCGTTGTATTTAAAAAGTAGTAATACTTCCCCCACGGATGTATAAAGTTTTCATGCAGAAACAGAAATAGGACAAATATAACCAGATTGAAGAATTTTATCAATATACTCTACATTACAATATATATTTTTGTTTTAAATCTACACTATTTGTCCGCTACGATATTATTTGCCGAGCGGCGGACATCTATACACTAATTCAAACAAATATTTCATATCAGCGTAGTATTGATTTAAACTAGTTTCAGTCGAACTGTTTAAATTAAATTGACTTTTAGTAAACTGCGCTAAACTATTACAATTTTAATGGAATTGCTTTATTTGAGTTCAATTATCTAGATTGATTCTCTCAAATGAATTACATTACCCTCATTATGTAGATACATACAACGAAAGATATTACTTCGTGTGCTACCCAAATTTCGTAATTGGAGGGTGTAACTAAATACAAAGGCGTTTCAAATAAACTCGTGCAACGTGTGGTCTGGCGTTATCGTGCAATAAAATGAAACCATCTCCAACAAAATGAGACAATGGAAGATAGCTTTTTGAAGAATATCTTCCATTTGGGGTAGGTATGCGCTTCCGTGCTAATACCTAACCTGGCCATAACAGATCGCCTCCTAAAAAATAACCGCTCAGATGTGGTGCAGTCCGCATATCGTTCGTTTGGTCTTCTCCCATTTTTATATATTCAATGATTAGGTGCTCGCAGGCTAAAGCACAATTCATCAGTAAAGAAAACTCTACTCCATTGCCAAAGAGTAAAGTTTGCATGTAATCGCAAACTGGACATGCCCTTCGATGCCTAGGTACGAGGGGAGTTTTTTATGTTATCTACCTAGCTATGGAAACAAAATGCCATCGTGATGAATTTATTGTGTTAAGTCTCTGTGATATTTTAGAGTGTATCCTCCGAGTTTGATACAAATCGCTTACGATTTGTCATTTCTGTATAGAGTTAGACCTGCAAAAATTATTTATTTGAAACTTGAACACAGAAGCATCCTAAAATTTCTATCGAAAGAGGGTACTAACCCAAAGAATATCCGTGAGGGAATGGTGGTTGCTTAAGGGGAAAATAGGTAGTCCTAATTTCAACTTAAATTTTGGTATAGGCAATTCAAATGGGGCAGAGAGTCCATTCAGGATGACCCAAAGTGCGGAAGACCTCTTGAAGCACGATCACAGGAGCCATAAATAAAGTAGAAGATTTGATGTAGACTGATCACCGAGCGACAGTTTCAGTTATTGCAATATAAGCAGGTATATCAGAAACATCTGTTTTTAAAATCCTTCATGAAAGTTTGGGAATGAGTTGTCAGCACGGTGGACTCCTCCGGATGCTCACTCCTGAACAAAAATTGTGTAGGCGTCAAATTTGCGAGAATAATTGGCGGCTTTACCCCGTGACGAGGACTTCTTTAAAATTGTAACTAGAGATGCGACCTGGGTACATCACAGGGAACAACCGACAAAACAATAGTTCATGCAATGGCTTCATAAGGGCGCTCCGCCATCCAAGAAGGCGAAGACGCAATTCTCAGCGTGAAAAGTGATGGCCGCAGTTTTCTGGGATGCTGAAAAGATTTTATGGGTTTAGTATATGTCAAACGCAGGGCGGGGATAGCTCAGTGGTAGGGAGCCAAGCTTTGGATGTAATAGTCCAAACGCTTCCCGGTTCGAATCTTCCCAGGGTCGGAAATTTTTCTAATTCCCTGGGTGGTTGGTACTGTGTCCCGGTCTCCATTTGCCAGTGGGGATCAAATTAATGGCATTCCTCGAATTACCGTCGCATTAGAGGAGTAACAGGGCCATAAACAAAAAACATGCACACACAACAGCAGGTTAATCACGGTTACGCACCAACACGGTACCCCGCCGAGTCGGGCCCTGTTGTGCATTGTACAAACTAACTTAGCCTAGTCTTACACCAAAAGCGATGGGCCTCTAAGGCCTGTGAAAGCTTCATAATAATAATATGTCAAACGCGTGTATAATGACAGGGAATGTCCAGAAAGAAACTTTGCCCAGAAAGCTGTGCTTCTGCACGACAACTACAGGGTGAATACAACGCGAATCGTTAAAGAAGCAATTGATGAATGCGGCTTTGAGGAATTACATCTACCGTACGTCCCGATCTCGCTCCTTGTGCCTATTATCTCTTTCCAAAACTCAAAAAACACTTGAGAAGAAGTCGCTTTTTTGTCAATTGAGGACTAACTCTGTGGAGTCGCATTTAGCAGAGTTATCAAAAGAATTTTATCTGGAAGGCATAGCGTTATTAGAAAAACATTGCAATAATTGTGTAAGTGTTAGTGATTCTTATATTGAAAAATAGAATTTTATGTGTTCTCTAACTTGTTTCCTTCATGCTTAGGTAGATAACATAAAAAACTTCCCTCTTAGCAGTTGTGGTTCTGCGGCAACCCGCCGCGTAATTAAACCACTTTCGACAAACCTCCGTCTGATCATCGTCTCACTTATTTCAACCCCTCGCACCGTTGGCAAGCGATGTTGAAGTTGAACGGCTGTTTATCTGCGATACCAATGAAGCAATCGTCCGCCGCAGTTTTTGCTCCTTTTTTTTCAAGATCCTGCTTCCCTAACGAATCTACCAGCCTCCTGATACCGATTCCAGGCATTCTGAACGATAGTATAATGTATTCCCAAAACGCCATACACGTAGCGCTGACTACGACCATCCTCAATCAAACCAGCATCTTGAGCAACGTCCGCAATAATTAACGGCATTGTCTTTATGTTAAAACTTTAATTAACTCTTAAACTCAGTTACAGAAAAATTTCATATAAGCCTCGCTGCGTTTTATGATAAATAAATGATAAGAAACGATGTAGTCTACTGCTGCGTTATTTACGGAAATATGTCAAAGCTGTTGAGCACAGCTTCTCGCCTGTTACAGTTAAAACTAGGAGTATTTTTGAATTGAATAAGCATCTTAAAGCATTGACGATTAAGAAAATCAATTTAGCTCCCTACCCTAGTTGACATATGCGGTTAAGGGGGCTTTTATAAAATGTTTCAGAGTAACCGGTTTTTTGCCGGTCAGTGTATTATATGTATTTTTTTTTTTTCTTTAATATAAATTGTTCCAGTCTGGACCGACCGACTTTTTTAGTTAAGAGAGCATGAGTTTCGATGCGTGTTGTCATGTGTTGGAGGTTCAACTTGTTCTTCTGGAAATAAGGCGCATAATTAAAACAAGTACCTTCAAAGTACTTTTAATTATGTATATACAGGTCAGGCAAATAGAAATCTTGATACCAGTTACAAAGAACAAATACGCTCATTGGAATACATTCACCCAGAAAAATTCAAATACGCGAAATTGACATTGACATGAAATAACCTAATATAATTTTCACACTTCTGTGATGATATATAGGTGTGTATAAATTAACGAAAAGGTTACAAGTGGCGATGTTCTTTGCAAAATTCTAATTCGAAAATCCTAATACTAAAGTGTTGTACCATGCTTCCTGCCCTTGCACGAAGTCCCCAAATTTGGAGATCCGGTATTACAATATTCGTTATTCATCGCTATCTTGATAGAAAAAGCTGCACTTTAGAGAAAAGAAGAATTGTAAATATTTTTCCGTAGATTTGCTTTATATACTTTTGTATTATCGTTGACTATTTGTATAGTTTCTATTAGTTCTTTTTCTTTGTTTTTTTTTTGTTATCTTATTTCGTTCACTTATAATGTATTTTACGTTCAAAGAGTATGCCGATATGTGCATGGTACCTATACGGTTTCTGTAATGGAAATGTCAGAATGGCAGAACAAGAATATCGGGCACATTTTCCAAACCGAAGGCATCCTAGAGAAAATGTATTTTGAAGGTTGGACTGGACCATCGTGTTCGTGAAACTGGTTGGTTTATTAGAAGAAATGCGAACGCTGGTCGATCAAGGCAAAGGCGCACAATACAACTGGAAGAGCAAATTTTAGACGCAACACACGAAGATTCCTCCATGAATACCCGGCAATTAGCTGTAACCTTAAATATCTCTGGTAACAACACCGCAAATTTGGTTCTACGAGAAAACCTTCTTTATCCATATCATGTCTGTAATGTTCAGCCTCTTTATGAAAATGATAACATATACCGATTGAATTTTTGCAAACACGATTATAAATAGAATTCGTGACAATGGTGACAATGGCATTTTAATATGCATAATAGTCATTATTGGGCTGAGGAATATCCACAAGAATTTCCTAAATATGTCCACCAAAAAAGGTTTTCCGATAATGTATGGCTGGGTGTAATCAACCACAGTGTGGTTAGACCAATTTACCCACCAAATCGACATAATCCTGATGGATACCTCAATGCGTTGGAACAAGTAATTGATGAGATTCTGTTGAACATAATACCTAATATGATATACATGCATGATGGAGCTCCTGCTCATTTTGCCCATAATGTAACTGGTGGAAGGAATTCCCAAACGGCTGGACTGGCCGCCGCGGTCCCATTTTATGGTCCGCGATATCAACCGATCTCAATTCTTTAGACTTTTTGTTTATGGCTTTATTAAAGAAACAGTTTATGATATGTTTCCACTAAACGCTGACGAAGTTAAGAACAGAATTAACGCGACAGTATTAGAAATTACATCAAAAATACTGGAGCGAGTAATGCGAACGGTACCTCGAAGGTTGGAACTATGTTTCAAATGTTTCTTTTAAATGGTCCCTGGGAACACAGGAAGCATAGTACAACATTTTAGTATTGAGATTTTCGAGTAAGAATTTTGCGAAGAACATCGCTACGTCTAGCTCTGTCGTTAAATTATGCAAGTATATAACAAGTAAAATCATTTTTGTTTATTTAGATAAGCAGAAGATATATAATTTTTCTTCTCTGTGCAAGCATAGAATGATTACTTGGCTGTGCAATTAGCCAAGATTTTTCACAGAAGGTATTGCTGTAAATTTAAGAGTATTTGAATGTTTCATCTATGTTTACGGATTTCAAATTTTCTCAATATAATGTAAAAAATAGCTATATCCATTTCTTATGTTATATGATCCTTCTGATTTTGGAAGTCGATATATAATAACGTATGATAAAAAATAACATTTTTCTTTAATTGTTTACTAAACAGGTTCTGGTTTTAGTTTAACATGTATAGACGGGATTATTTCGAAGTAAGTCGACATTTTTTCTATTTACATCAAAAGTAATTTTCGTTTGTTTTTCCCGTTGCAGCAATGCTAATGAGTATCACTTCCGCGCGAATACCATGTATAGAATTCATTCGCAGTAGAGTTGATCTGGTTGTATAAAGAATCATATAAAAAGTAATTACATTTCGATCAATAACTACCGCCTGAAATTGTCTGTTTGTTTAATAAACTTCCGTAACAGCTTAGCCAAAAACAGTATTTCTCCATTGTACAAATTGCGTGTAATGGTAACAACAGGCCGTAGGATTGTGGTATTTATATTACAAAATATCAACAAAGCTCAGATAAAATTGCGGAGCGCTTTATTGAGTTTTTGTAAAAATTGCTTCCGAGTCAAATCACAGAGTTGATCGAGCTTTTACATAATATCTCATTCAATCCGAGTGTTTACCAATCATTCTATCATACATTTTAAAGCAGAAAACATTATTGTAAATTATTCTAATAACAGTCTGGAGAATTCCATAGACTACTTTATTGTAGATGTATGCTTCACCTATTTCGATTCAGTAATTAGAGCAGACAATAGCAGAAATTATACAGGGTAGTCCTGAAATAGTTAGTTCACTAGCGATATCAAAGAACCAATAAGCTCCAATTTAGCTATGTATGCCGACGACACGGCGATCATAACTCAGCATGAACAACTTGAACAGGCGATCAGTGCTCTTCAAAGTGGTATTGACGAGGTGCAACAATGGTGCGAAAAATTGTGTTTGAACATCAATCCCAGTAAAACCGAAGCCAAAATATTTACCTTAAGAAGATACACGAACCCTACAAAACTAGAAGTAGCCAACCACTCCATTACCTGGAACCGTAAAGATCAAAGTGTAAAATATTTGGGAGTACACCTAGATGAAAAACTCAAGTGGGGACACCATATTAATAATAAGTTAAATGAAGCATATGCTCGATTAAGCACGCTATATCCGATAATCAATCGTGCTTCATCATTAAAAATTGAGTGCAGTGTCTTGCTATACACAGCATTGTTAAGACCTATCATAACATACGGTTCTCCAGTTTGGGGAGCAGCATCTAAAACTCAAATAAATAAACTTCAAGTGTTCCAAAACAAAGTGACTCGCATAGCACTTAACGCCGAATGGTTTTGCCGTAATAAGCAGATCCATGCTGAACTCGATCTATCTACAATCGAAAACTTCATACAAAAAATATGTGCCAAATTTTTCACCAATATTCATCAATGCCCCAGTGCGGAAACATATGAACTGAGTAAAAGGGATATACATCAAAGACTTAAACGTAAATTACCTCAGGATGTATACCAGTGATCAAAATTCAAAATAGAATGTTTATCTCCAAATAGTCTTACCCTAATAACTACTATTATCAAAAGACAGGAAGCCTGTAAATTACAAATGAAGAATAAGTTAATTAAGTTTATGAGGGTTTAGTACTAGTTTAGTCATTAAGTAAAGTCATGTTTTCATTTTAACATAACCATGTATAGCATACATTGCTGAGCTGGTGAGACTAACAAAAAAAAAACAAAATATCAACAAAGCTCAGATAAAATTGCGGAGCGCTTTATTGAGTTTTTGTAAAAATTGCTTCCGAGTCAAATCACAGAGTTGATCGAGCTTTTACATAATATCTCATTCAATCCGAGTGTTTACCAATCAGTCTATCATACATTTTAAAGCAGAAAACATTATTGTAAATTATTCTAATAACAGTTTGGAGAATTCCATAGACTACTTTATTGTAGATGTATGCTTCACCTATTTCGATTCAGTAATAAGAGCAGACAATAGCAGAAGTTATACAGGGTAGTCCTGAAATAGTTAGTCCAACTTGGGAAAGGGTTCTCCACACCAAAATATGAAAAAAAAAGTTAATATAGACCTTAGTCTCAAACGTTTCGTTATGCAGTACAGCATTCTAAAGTGAAACTTGTCCAATCGCTTTTCCGCATATAATTAAGGTAATAACCTTATACCTTATTACCAACGTTTTGCAATTTTATGTTCATACCTTACTCATCAAGGTTGAAAATTGAAGCCTAGTTTCGGTTTAATAAGTCCACCAGGAGCGTCTCAAGTGAGAAGATAGTCACTGTTCCCTACAATATCTTTTACATTATTTGGTTTTTTTATTTTTAACAGAATAGTGTTTATCCGGTGTGCAAATATACCGAAAAAAGGTACTCTTGTTAAAAGTTAATAATCCTAACCGCGTTCAACCCCAACACATTATGCACTTTTCCTAGTCAATAAGTTTTGTTGAGATGTTCTCTCCCCGCATCCGAGGCTAAATATTAGCTGTAAATCGTAAAAGGCCGGTTAGGGTAATCGGTTTGGCAAAAAATTTGTCTAAAGAACCTGTCCCCAAAATTCCAATCCAAACGTTTAATGACAACGTTGCTGATTATCTTCAGCGATAGAATGAGGATTTCCCGTGTCCCACATATGAGTGGCGTAGAAATTAACATTTCCATTTCTGATAAACTTAAGCTTTGTTGGTGAATAGAGTATAGCAGCAAAGTTCATATTTACAGCTTGTTTTCAAACACCGCCTACAAAATACGAATCGGGCCTGAAAATCTGGCGCACTGAAGGACCAAACCTTTTGAACATGGTAAGCTGAAGTAATTATCCCCGAAGTGTTCTCTAAACAAGACCATTGCTGTCTTTCATCATCATCGTCTTCATCGCAGTTCGTGTCCAAACGTCATGAGTCATGACCCGCAACTTCCCGAAACTACTGCATATAACCCGGTGTAAACCATGTGCTAAACGGGTCACATGTATCATGTTTGGTTACAAAATCTGCAGCATTGCATTGCTTTGCAATCACTACAAACCACTCGCACTATTTCATATAAAATTCCAGACGGCCACTATAACCTTAGAGAGTCGTTGAAAAGAGCAGCAATTGTTGAATGATTCACTTTGTCTAAGACTTTTAAAGTCAGCAGATATGATTTTAATTTTTCTTCGTTAATCCATAATATACCAAAACACAAAATTTGCTACGGATCTTTGTTCTGCATCGGTTGTTTCATCCAAAGACACAAATACTGGGTCTTTTACTTTTTCTCATAGTTTGTGTAATGTTGCTGCATATAACTCGGAAACATATTTGTTTTAATGTCGATTCGTCTGGAATGTGCTGCATTGTGTACTCTTCCAAAAAATTGTAAAGAACTTCCTTGTTTAATTTAGCCAACGTAATATCAGCGCAAATAAAAGCCTTAGAAACTTTTTCTTTAAATTCCGAATGTTTAGGTCCAGGCCTTGGTAAAGCAGTTATTAACAGTTGGTTATTCTCCCTTTTTCGATTTTTATTACTTGCATGTTTTCCGGTTCGGAGATGCTGCGTAACTTGGAACTCTTCGCAGTATTTACAAAATAACAGACACCCATCTGTTGTGAAATCATCATAGTCCTTCACAAACTGGTTTAAAATAGCACTTATACACTTCTTTTCTTTCGGCATCTTGAAGATGTTAACACACTATTAGAATTAGTAGACAGCTGATTGTTGATGAAATGATGAATTCTTAAACTTTCAACTTTCACAGGTTTTCCTGTTAACGCAACAGAACCACTCAAACCCTGGTAATCCTCTTAGCATTTTTAAGTATTCTAGTTTTTCGAAGCTTAACAACTAAGAAAGTACCTACCTATTCAAAATTCAGAATGAAAGAGTTTAGAAGACTATTTCAAATTTCTGGAAATTTTCAGACTGCTTGATGAAGTAATCTGTACTTGATAGTAAAACATTGTATACATATGAAATTTAAACAGACAAATGCTGCAAATTATGCATTAATGCACAAAACAATTAAAATATGCGTTTATTACCAAAAATGTCTAATTTAATTATCCTAAACCTAATCATAATGTACATATACTGTGTGTAGATATGGCTCGCCATGGTTCTCTCCCTTTTTCATTACTTGAGATATTGTGAAATTTGTCAATGTCGTTATTTGGTCTATGAATCTGTTGGGGGATATTCTGTGTTTGCTTTTGCCGTCTACTTTTCCCTGGATCGCTAGTTTCTCCATTCGTCCCCTCCTGATCACGCGTTCAAACAACCTAAGAATTTGTCTTTGTACAGTTGGAAGGAGTCTGTCATTGGTGTCGATGTTGAGGTCCTGCAGAATTCAAGCGTTGGTTATATGAGATGTATACGAAACTCGCATTATTGATCTATTGATAGTTGTTTCAAATGCTACTATCCTTTAGCGATCTGTAGCATTCAGTGTCAAAGTTTCTGATTCATTTGTGAAAAATATTACCGTTCTTTCTAATCTAAGTTTAGTATTCTTGGCTATTTTGTGGTCCATACAGATTATGGTAACGTTTGCTAAGGTTGATTGCATCATTTTAATCCATCTTCTGATTTTCCTGTCACTTCTAGTGATGGGCATAATCGAATGATTTCAATAATGGAGTGAATTTAATAATGGAGATATTCATTCGCATTAGTTATTCGAATTCAAAATGTGCGCGCATTTCGGCAATGTGAGAAATGTCCTGCCCTTTTTAAACGGAAAAGTAGTATGAAAGCCGGGCAGATTACAAATGATCGTAACAGATTAAGATAAAAAATTTAGTTTATTTGACATTTTTAAACACTGACATAAACTGTTGAAATTATTTTATTTATTTATCTAGTTTATGGCAATAAAATATCTAATTGAATAATAATTAATCTACGCCAGTGTGGTCCAGTGGTAAAATCACTGGGTTCAGGCGCGGAAGGTCGGGAGTTCAAACCTCCGACTCGATGCCTGGCGGGCGGCCTACCCAGTCGCTTTAAATAATTGAGTACCTGCGTTCGAATGAGCAGGGGATAATTATGCGGTTGTCTAATGTGTGATGCTCACCACATCACCACGTGTCATTAATTTGGCACCCGACAACCAGGTGTGAGAGTAAGAATCGGGAGCTCTGACCTTCCGCCTTGCAGGCCAAATCCTTCATGGGGTCTAGAGCTTGACCATTATTATTATTATTATTATTATTAATCAATATAAGAAATTCTACAAGTAATATTTTTCAATTTAAGTGTGAAAAAGTAGAAATAAATAATCGTAACTTATGCCTATCCGGTTCGAAATTATAAAAACTTATTTTTCTAGCTTAGTTGCACATGCGACACCATTACACAAGACAAGTCAAGTAAAAATGTTACAAAGTAACATATCACAATTTAGTATCTACACAAATTATATACCGATACAAACGATATTTCGATGACCAGCCGAACAACGAAAGAAAAGTAAACCGACAAGTTTTTATCATTCGAATGAATTATTAGAGCACTTCGGTGATGCATTCATAATCGAATATATATCGAATTGTTTCATTCGACATATGCACGTCGCTACGGACGCATCGAATGAATTGTGCGCAACTCGAGATATATGCATAATCGAATATTTCGAATGATTTCATTCGAGATATGCCCATCACTAGTCACTTTCCCCGTTGTTGGATATCTGTGTTCCTACATATACGGTTTCGTCTTTAATCATGATGTTGTTAACGATGTTTAGTGACATTTTGCAGTCCACTTGGGCGGGAATTATGCTTTCACTTGGATGTGGATTTTCTTCTTATCTAGCCGAAACTTGCGCCTCAACATCAAACGTAGGAACTGATCTTAGTCTTTCGTGTTTCTGGTCAATTTAGAAAACGAACTAAAATCCTTAAGCCTTAGGTGAATTTTTGAAAGTATCCGACCGAATCGAACAGCCAGGTTGGGATAGGTGTCAACACAAAGTAAGCTTGTCTTAAATGCATCGCCATTATCGCGTTAATACCAAAATGCATGTGTCATTTTCAAGTTGGAGTAGAAAGACATTATTTATACTAAATTAAACAGATAAACACACAATTAAAAAAATATTACCTAAGCACCAAAACAACTTGTTCTATAACCACAAAGACGATATATTTGAAAAAATATACTAAACAACATAAAATTGCAAATATCTTAAAACGGTTCATTTCTGGATCCATGTTTGTTAAGATTTTTCGACTCATACTTTACAGTTGTTTTCCAGCAAGCTGATTTAACTTTTGGAAACAGGACTCTAGAAGCGGTGTATTAAATGTCGACATGTTATACTTACTATTCCCTTTAAAATTTGAATATTATGTTTAAATATCTTTCTAAGAAACATAGAATTAGCACTAGCTCCGAACTGTAAGTACTAGGATATAAATATATTTAAACTTTTAAATTTGCAATGTTTTGTTAAAACTTTGACACCTTCATAATTCTCTCTTTACTGAACCACATGTTGGCGCGTTTCCTATTTGTTTTCTGTACAACCTGAAATATCCGCAGCAGCTCTGTGTGATCAAGTTTCTTTTGTAACTTCCTGTGCAGCTGCTGTCTTTGAAAGATGCATGGCCTGATAGTAACTTCCTAAAACCTATATACTTTATTTAGTAATTTTATTAATAACGGTCGGCGATTTTAAAGAAGCATCTATTTTAATGAAGAAAACATAACAATTAAGAAGTATAGAAACATTCAGTACAAGTGTTTCTTCGACTTTTATTGATTTATTTTGTTTTTATCAAATTAAGGGTAAAGGAGTGTTTTCGTGTTTGCAAAATGTCAATTTCTAAGTATGTGTGTACCATATGTATATAGATATGTGTACCCTGATATCTCCGAAATCGTTACAAAACGGAATTATAATTCTAGAGGTTTATTAAAGAGATGGGTAAAGCACTCTGAGCGCTCTGGTAAAGTGCTTCAATTATCAAGCACGAAGTACTGAGCCAGAGTGCTTCAAAATGACAACTATCAAATACTTTCATTTACAAAAGTGCTTCCATTAACATGTACAGTAGTTGAAAAGTAAAGCCCCAAGTACCAAGCAGTGAAACTATAAATATCAAGTACAAAGTGCTCACTGTACGCTATTTGAAGACCCTAAAGTGCTTCAAGCATTTTGTAAAGTGGTTCAAGCATGCAAGCAGTATTTTTAAAATTTCATCTTTTATGACCTGAATTTGACGTGTTTTATTATTTAGGACAACCACAATACATTTTGAGATAAAAATAAACATATTCCATTCCACGTAAAAAATCCTTCATCTCTAAAAATGTAATAGTATAAAACAAGAACTACGTTTACTTTCACGTACACTAAATAAATGTATTGTTTAGAACATGTACAATAAATCTTAAATCTTGAAAAATACATATTCCATATACAAAAGGCAAAATTATCCCTAATTCTAAGTACAGTAGCAGACAGTATAAACACAGTATAAATATCTACATTTATACTGTGGTTTTAGTCAGCTGTCAAGTACCAAATATCTTCTTTTAAAAGTAATTGAAGCACAGTGCTTGAGGCCTAAAAGTGTTTGAAATACTACTTTCAAGCACTTTACCGAAGATCAAGCTTAATTTACTGTTAAGAAAAATGCGCAGCTGTGTGTGAAAAGTAAATGAAATTCGACCCAGAATTGAAACAATCTGGTGTAGAAATCTGTAAATTAGGCGTATGTATTTAAATTGTGATTTCTATTAAATTTATTTTTAATTTTTATTTCAAGCACTACATCTTCGTGCCAGTGCCGATTTAAAAAAATATATTAGGTCATTTAGGTGTTATAAGTGGTTAAAGTTTTTCGCACGTGTTTAAAATCACTCTGTATAATTTAATATTAATAATGTAAATCTAGAAGTTGAAAGAACAAACACACAGAAACCGATTGCTTCAATAAAGACTTGTGTAGTTACATACGACCAAAAGTAGCCAAATTAATTTTATGATTTTTAGACAAAAGTTAATGAAGATATACTTTAAGTAAGAATCTTTGGTTATGTATCTTTAAAGCTTTAGGTAATTAATACAAAATATATTTCAGATACCTTAAATGAGAATCATTGATTATATTTCATGAACTTTGAAGCTTTATAACTCGGTGTTAATAGATAGCATAGTACAGATAGTTTAAATAGGAATCTATGATTACATTTGATGATATTTAGAGCTCTATATCTTGTAGTTAGTAGAGAATATATTCCAGGTGCTTCAAATAGGAATCTTTGAATATATTTGATGAACTTTAAAGTTTCATAACACATAGTTAATATAGAACATATTCCAGATGCTTTAAATAAGAATCTTTGATTACATTTGATGAACTTTAAAGCTCTATACCTCATAGTTACTAGATAACATATTCCAGTTGCGTTAAATGTGAATATTGATTACATTTGATGAATTTTAGAGCTCTATATCTCGTAGTTAGTAGAGAATTTATTCCAGATGCTTCAAACAGAATCTTTGATTATGTTTGATGATCTTTAAAGCTTTAGGTGGTTAATTCAAAATATATTTCAGATACTTTAAATAAGAATCTTTGATTACATTTGATGACTTTAAAGCTTCAAAACACGTAGTTAATACAGAACATATTCCGGATGCGTTAAATAGGAATATTTGATTACATTTGATGCACTTTAGAGCTTTATTTCTCATAGTTAGTAGAGAGGATATTGCAGATGCTTCAAATAGGAATCTTGGATTATAGTTGATGAACTTTAAAGCTTCATACCACCTAGTTAATATAGAACATATTCCATATGCTTTAAATAGGAATCTTTTATTACATTTAATGAACTTTAAAGTTCTATACCTCATAGTTAACAGATAACATATTCGAGTTGCGTTAAAAGTGAATATTTGATTACATTTATGAACTTTAGAGCTCTATATCTCCGTAGTTCAGTAGCAAATTATATTCCAGGTGCTTTCAAATAGGAACTTGAATATAAAATTATATTCTAAGATTAACAATTATTGATGACTTTTAAGGTTCATAACACGAGTTAACATAGAACATATTCCTAATGCTTTAAATACGAATCTTTAATTACATTTGATGGACTTTAAAAGTTCTCTACCTCATAGTTAATAGAGAACATATTCCAGTTGCGTTAAATGTGAATATTTGATTACATTTGATGAACTATAGAGCTCTATATCTCGTAGTTAGTAGAGAATATATTGCAGATGCTTCAAATAGAATCTTTGATTATGTTTGATGATCTTTAAAGCTTTAGGTGGTTAATTCAAAATATATTTCAGATACTTTAAATAAGAATCTTTGATTACATTTGATGAACTTTAAAGCTTCATAACACGCAGTGAATAGAGAACATACTCCGAATGCGTTAAATAGGAATATTTGATTACATTTGATGCACTTTAGAGCTTTATATCTTATAGTTAGTAGAGAAGATATTGCAGATGTTTCAAATAGGAATCTTTGATTATATTTGTTGAACCTTAAATCTTCGTAACATGTAGTTAATAGAGAACATATTCCAGATGCTTTAAATAGGAATCTTTGATTACATTTGATGAACTTTACAGCTCTATACTTCATAGTTAATAGAGAACATATTCCAGATGCTTTAAATAGGAATATTTGATTAAATTTCATGAACTTTAGAGCTCTATATTTCGAAGCTGGTAGAGAATATATACAATATATTCCAGATACTTTAAATAGGAATATTTGATTACATTTGATAAACTTTAAAGCTCTGTACCTCATAGTTAATAGAGAACATATTCCAGATGCGTTAAATAGGAGTATTTGATTAAATTTGATGAACTTTAGAGCTCTATATTTCGTAGTTAGTAGAGAATATATTCCAGATGCTACAAATAGGAATCTTTAATTATATTTCATGAACTTTAAAGCTTTATAACA
>JABXWE010002285.1:0-23834 GCA_014611495.1 Limonius californicus | reverse complement strand
AGGTTTGGTCTTTTCTATGAAATGATCGATCCACTTTGTAAATAAATCTGTTTGAATCCATCATCCATCCAGATGGATGAAAAGCAAACAGGGATCCTGCAGGCGCCCCTTTTTTCAGTTGTTCGCTTGAATTTTTGCGGGGAAAGATGATCATCGGTGGCACAAAGTTACCTGCAGCATTCATGCACAGTACAATTGTCACTAAAGAGCCTCTTTCTGCTGACGTAAGTGCTCCTACTTGTCGCTTGCCTCTCATAGAAACTACTTCTGGACATCGATATTGTACAATGCATAACCCAGATTCATCTACGTTGTATATTTGAGCAGGATCATAATTTTTTTCCTCCGTAATCTTCTCTAGTAAATCAAAAAATTCTGATACGTTTTCTCTGTTAAAACCATTGACGTTATAATGAGTGGACAGAGCGAACCGTATACTGTATACTGGCTAACAGTGACCCACAGCAAAGAGAGAAATAGTTGTAATCCATGCCGTTAAAGCGCAACAAAGACGGAACGAATTGTACCACGTGACTGTGGGCAGAAACTTACCCGGCGCTCATTGCTTAATATGTGAATATGCCGTATCATTTTAAATCGTAGGGTTTATATTAAAAATTCTGTTATTATTTTTATTTAATACTTCTAAGTAACATAATATAGCGATAAACCGATAACATACAATAATATAAATACCTTAACACAGGACACATGTGGTTACGTATAGGAAACCGCGTAGAGTAGTAAGTCTTACAGATGTTTCTACTTTTTAAATTTTGATCTGCAAATTTGTTTGCATTTGTTTTAGGCAAACCTTAAAATTAATTTTAATGTCAAATTTTAAAATTTGTTTTTTAAATTATTTATTAATAACATACACATTTTTAATACTGAGTGTTAATAGTGCCTTCGGATTTAATTGCTGCCGTTTCTTAGCAATCTGCAAATCATAAAAGAGTGCATGTAATTATTCAAATACACCATTAGTAATTTTAGTAATTTTATTGGTTTTTAAATAATATCAGTTTTGAATATTTATGTCTGATTCTGTTTTTCTGTTCATTCAAACTTTGTGTTCGGTGATGCAATCTAACATTAAAATAGGCTTTTAAAATTAATTTAACAAGTTGCACAATGTGATTTTCAAGCGGATCCTGATCCAATACATGATTTTCTAATACTTCAAAAATACTATCAGCTTTTATAATAATTATTTTTTGTGCCTTAACAATTAAAATATTCAAAATATTGTTCTGATGAAAATTTGATGTTGTTGTATACCGGAACACATTTTCTGCTGCTTTACAAATCGTTAGGCAGTCGTTATTATAATCTAACATTACATATGAAATGATGGGCCACCCTTTTTATAACGATTTGTGCAACCATAACTGGAACATGACATAACCATTTTCGTTTTCTGTTCAATTTAGTAGGCAATTCTTGTCATTAAAATAAACGTTAACGTACGTACGTTACTTAGGTAAACTACTATGCGCTTATGCAAGTCAATGCAGCCTGCGTCCCTTTTTGCCCACACCCACGTGGTTCGTGTCTTTCGTCTCTCTCTTTAGTCTCGGTCAATGCTTAGAACTAACGCTATGTCCATTCAGTTATAACGTCAATGGTTAAAACCGACTGCTCTAGCTATGGACGTTCCAGTAGGCTTCCGCAAACTTAACGTAGCCTTATGCCTGTTCATGAAAGAAGAAAACCAGTCTTTTTCCGCAGATTCCTGCAAAAGTGAGAATGGATGTGGCAAGTTATTACGCCTAGCAAGTTGAAATGCCATGGATCGTACGTCCTTTCGTGTCAGACCAAAAAACTTCTGATCCATTATTAGTAAATACTGAACAAGTTCGTTTTCTAACTCGGGGGTTAAAACTGGTTTTCTACCCAATTTAGTTTTACAAACAATTTCTGAAGTTCCTTCGGTGTTACAAAGTCGAAAAAGTGTGGTTGGTTTAATATTAAAACGTTTTGCCGCTGCCAAATAGCCCAAACATTTGTTTCTCACTGCTTCTAAAGCTTTTTGCATGTCTTCCGAACACCATTGTTTTCTTTTATTCGGCAAAGACGTCGCCATAATTTCTGTAAAAAATATTCGCTATAAATTAAAAATATCGGGTAATATGGAATAGCAACTAGGCGGGAAATATGGAATATTCCCTATTACCCGCCCCTGTAAATGTAAACAAAAACCGCTAGCAAATGTTTTCTAACAAAAATATTGGATTAAATTGTCGATAGTTAAACTGATTTATACTTTAACAAACTCACCTTGGTATAAAAACAATTTATTTTTCACAATTTCAGACACAATACGTTTATTACTGTCACTCAGCAGAAACTGTGAATAAGCCAAAATCACAAACTCACGTTCTGCAACGATATGCAATTTTACCGGCCGAGTATATTTATATCAGCGATTCAAATTGCAAAAGGCCATGGTAATATTAACAGCGTTTAACAGATGGAACCTCCTGTTTTGAAAATATTGGGTGTTCCATAATACCTGGTCTATTCCATATATGCCGACTTTACTCTAACTTTAATAATATCTAAAGTTTTTATTTAAAAAGATGTTGTAATTCTAGATTCTTCGGCTATGTCTTTCAGTACTTTTATGTAGAGATATGATATTGGAGGAATGCAAAAACGTACAAATGTATAGGGTGTCCCATTCAAATTGAAACCCAATTAACTTGACAATGAAACATTCCTTTTTTCTGTTATACCACTGAATTCTAAAGTAAAAATACTGGAATTCTGCCAATTTGATGAAAATGTATTTAGAAAAGTTTATTTCATAAAATTCGTTGAACTAAAATTTTAGCCACATAAATTATGAAATAAACAATAACTCGTTAACGGTTATGTTTACGACATATGTTTATATGGACTTTTCGAGTCTAAATAAGTTCTGGAATTCATCTTTGAAATATTGTTGGTACGTTTTGGGACACCCTGTATAAGAATCTTGTATTAAACAGATTTATGTCACTTATAGGTCCTTGTGGCTGCTTCCTCAACTCCTTATCTTTTTTCAAACATCCATATAAAATATGTGATCAAATTTTTCTTGTGTCCCTCTGCTTCCTTCTTCCCATGATTCCTACTTTAACATTTGTCTCATTAGCTGTTGTACTATGAGAATTTGCAGGCTCGCTACTAGGTCTAACTCGTAATTCTCCTTAAACTTTCACACCTCCTCCTTCCAAAAGTTCTTCTCAATATCTTTCACCGCTACCTTCTCTACATAATTTTTAGCCAGTCTATTCAATTTTTCTTGGTTTTCCTTCTGCTTCTTCCTTCCCATGGTTCCTTCTCCAACATTTTTCTCATTATTCCTTCTTACCTAGTCTTTTCTACATACCGTGATCATCTCAATCCTTTACTTATAGATCTGCACCTCTATGTGTGTCTCTTAACTTATAATTCATTTTATACTTCTTTACCTTTCTTCCTTCCATAGATCCCTCTGAATATCTTCTGTAGGTCTTCCTTTATACAGTCTAAACATTTTTTCTTGGGTTTCTGGCTTCCTTCCCATGGTTCCTCCACAATATTTTTTACGTTGTTATCAGCCACCCCAACCTTTCCTTATGGTACTACCCTGACCATCTCAATCCTTCACATCTAAATCTACTCCTCCATGTCTTAACACATAAATCATTTTATACTTCTATAGATCCCTCTCAATATGTTCCAAGTCTATCTTATGTAGGTCCTCCTTCATAGTTAACCATTTGTTTTTGTAAATTTCCAGGTGTTACTTTCTTCGCTTGGTTCCTCCTTAATATTTTTCTCATTGTTGTCACCTACCCCATCTTTTCCCACATACCCTGGCCATTGCAACAGTTGCGTTTTAATGCTCACTACTAAATCTGCTTTTGCACGCATTTAGATATTGAAATTAGTAGTCTTTTTTTTGTAGCTGCATGTGACTGTGGCAGAAGACAGGGCCCACGAGAAGACCCATACAGTCCTAAACAAGCAAATTACACATTTTATCAACAACAGAGTAAGGACTGTGGATGCAGTACACTCGATCGTATTTACTTTCCAATATTTCAACCATCTATTAAAGAATATACGGCTGCTACGTTGACAGACAATGAAGAACCATTGTCTGTGCTTTCAGACCGGAGTGAATTGACCCCAGATCTTGACCGAGGTTTGGTGCGACAACCAAGCACCACAGAATACTTACCAGGGATGTTAACATTAACCTCACCTCCAGGTCTTTTGCCCCATTACTCAAGCTGGTCTCTAGTATGTCTTGGCCCTTCCTCCTTATACAGCCACAATTTGGGTCTTTCAGAATCTCATCATCCAGGATTTTTAAATTCTACAAATTATCTTCTGCCATGGGATGTCACAGTGTATTCTAAAGGCAGGACCCCATGGCCCCAGCTTAGTAAACATTCCTCTAGAGGACGAAGGCCTCGGTCCACTAATGCTATGCCACAGTTTACTGTGAAAGTTTTCATTGGTGTAGAATATGAATGTTCAAGAGGCCATCGTTTTATGCTAGCTGCACCTGATAGAGTTTTGAGAGCTGCCCCGGGTAGTATTGTGAAAGACACGGGGCATAAAATAGCCGAATCAGATATGCCACTTTATTTTCCATGTCCTTGTCGTCCTGGAAAACCTCTTACAGCTCAACTTATGCGCCTGCACGTGGTTACACCTAAAGCTCCAGTACATTGTACCCTTAACCCTCGAGTAAGTAGAAAAGCACGAATTTTGTGCGAATTCATGTGATCATTAAACATCTAAATGGTAAGTTTTTTATCTTGTTATTTATTTTTCAAGGTACAACCCGCAGCAGGAGCACCAATGTTTGTTAGTAATGTAGAAGGCCCTACATCTCTAACCCAGTCAGCATACTGGGTAATGCGTTTACCTTATGTGTACGTGTCTGATAAAGAAAGTTACCCCGAAAATCATTCAGCAAGGCTGCTTTCAGGAGTATTTGGAGTAACAGAAGTTGACCAATGATTTTTGTTTCTGTTGATGTAAAAGAATATGTCCATCCTAATAAACTTTTTTTGAGTTTCATTTTTTACTTGCCCTTTCAATATTTTTAGTAATGTAGGAAAAATAAAATATTGGGAATGTAAATACTGTATGTTTCTTTAAATTAATGATAGGATATCAAATTTCAATATATGTGTAACCTTTAATACAATACTGGATGAAGCATACCTCTCGGCAAGGGAAGTATGCTGGATTAACAGAGTGAGCAAGAACTCTGAATTTCCCAATATTTAGCCTTGATTACCAGAAGACTGAAGGTGTTTCTAATATTGTAACTGAAGGGAGGTAATTAACCTTCATATAACTTACATAATATAAAAAAACTAGATGAAATCCAAGCCTCTATAATGTTCATTTCAATATGAGACGCAAGACTCTACCAAACGAGAATTTAATAATTTCTCTACGACTATAATATAATGTATTCGTTACATATACCTTTTTAGTTGAAGAATGATAGATATTCTCCATTTCCGTTGGATTCTGTTCTCTGTTTCGGTGGGATTCTGTATCAGAATCCAACGATAAATTGCGGAACCGGAAGCTAGTGGGCGTGGCATGTTATCGCTTGGGATCTCCCACTTGTTTTTGAAGTAACTGTCAAAAACAGTTTTAAATTTTCGTATTCGTAAAAACAGTAAGAACTAGGTATGAGTAATTCAGACAGCGAAAAGGCGGAGATGTGTACGCCACCAGAAATAACGAAAACCTCGAAAACGACATGTATTAATTTACTGCCGAAAAAATCGCAGAAACAGTACACAATGGCGTACACGGCGTTTATGAACTGGAGAAGTCTCAAGAACGTAAATTAATTTTTCATACGTCCATCTAAAGCAAAATTTTTATTATACTGATTCGGACCAAAAATTGTAACTTCCTATGAAATAGTCGTAGAGGAAAGTATAGTCTCCTACTCGTGTAGAATAGCTATTATTCACTATTATTCATCCTCGTGAATAATAGCTGTCATTCTACAGTCGTTGAAGAATATACTATTATTATACCTGTACTGTACTATTCTTGCTTGTCATTAATTACCAGTTATTTATTTAAATTTTGCATAGACACACAGCTATATATTTAGTAAAAAACTTGAAATGAAATTGGTATATAATATTTTGTGCAACTTTTTAATTTCCGTAAAAAATTAATTATACCGTACAGACAGTAAAACATTTTACTTAAGTGTATTCAAGATAAGCATGACACTGTAGTAAACAACCCATCTGACAGCGAGTCTAATTCACACGCTTAAATATTTTACGTGGCTTATCGCGCGTAAATAGAAATAGGTAGTGCAAGCCCTTTGATGCAAATTGTACAGCTGTAAACGCTCGTGCGAGAATTCCTTTTTTTGAAACAATTGTGGTTCTGAAAAGAACCATTTTTTTATACAATGCGGTATCCAAATTGTGGGCGACGAAGATGTAGAAAGTTTGGTTGTACATTCTGTAAAAATATATTAGAAATGGAATATTAAGTAGGCATGGTAATTAACCAACGAATACAATAAATATTACATCAGAATTATTCCTCATCAACGAGTTCATAATAGGTAATTGTCATTAAGTAAATAGAAAATTTAAGAATTAAGGTAAGGTGGGGTAAGTGTGTAAGCTCGAAATAATTCTTATTCCAATACTATACAGGTACTGCAATCTATGAAGCACTAAATAAAGGTTCATAAGATACCATTGTAACGTAGAACCGAAGTTAAGATACTTGCTATATTGACGGGAATAGCTAATCTTTCATAACCTCTTGTCGTTCACAGTGCACATAGTTGGTAGATGTTTTCTCATCGAGTGACATTGTAGTTCCAAGTTAGTTTTTTTTTGTAACAAATAAGGTAAGAAGCAACTCAATTTTAACCTATTGTAGTTATTTTTATTTTAGACTAAGTGTTTATTATTATTTAGTACTAGTACACACTTGCCACGCTCAAATTCAACTCTGTAGAAGTGTGTATTATTTTTGTTGGGCAAGTGTGTACTAATACACACTTTCCCCATACACGATTACCTGTTGCTAAAACTACCCTTTATTTCAGGAAACTTTGTCTCACTCATTACATTAAAGTTAAAATGGGTAAAATATATGTAAGAAAACGCAACAGAGGCAAGTCTTACACAAAAAAGGACTTGAAACGAGCTATGGAGGAGGTCAAGAGTGGAAGGAGTAGGTAGGTATATCTTCCGAAAACAGCAGGTTCCAACAAGTAACTGGGAAGTTGCACTATAATATTATGTTTTTGCGTTCTGGTTCGAAAAATAAAACTTTTTGATGACCATTTGTAGTGATTCCTGCCATAGAAATTTATTGGATTGCTGGCTGATGCTTCACTATTTTCTTCATTGTCACTCTGCATCTCCTCTATACGTTCAGCTTCATCTTCATTATCTACCTCTGTCTCCATAACTGCATCATGCTCACTTATTTTGAGGTAATCTTCACTGACACTTTCGTCGTCACTAATTTCCTCATCTGTTTCATTTGCCCAATTTAACAAATCATTTTTAAAGTCTGGATCACCGTAACGAACCCTTTTTGATGATGTAGGGTAGTCACTCATAATCAAAAGTCACACAAAACACGAAGTAGCGAAAACTAAAATAATTATGCTAATACTGTAGTCCGGTCGGTGTGACTGCGTCGAAATTTTAATCGCGTCTTTGCAGAAAAACAAATATATCAATCACGTTGGATGCTTGAATGTAAATTGACAATCGGGCCAGTTGAAGGTACTGAAACGCACATCGCGCTATAAGCGAAATCTACTACATTATACAGGGTGTATTAAAACGTGCGGATAATATTTACCACGCTATTCTACGTTGAAAAACAAGCAAACAACTCTAATACCATTTTAGTATTAACTCTTTGTTAAGGAGTTATTAATGCCCAAACTTTGAAATTTTTTTCGACTTTGGTTGATAAATCTATTTAAATAGTACAACAACACATCGTTCAACAATTAAAATAAGTAATCAAATATAAATTATAGGTAACATTCGGTAATTAGCTTATTATATAATTTAATATTTAAGAATGCAAAACCTTCGCGATTTATAGTTTTGGAAGACGTTGCAACTATGCATTATAGGCTGGGTTGATTTTTAAAATGTAATAATAAAAAATTGATAGCTGGATGTATGACTGACGGATTGATTATTGCCATTTCTGACACTTAAAAAAGTCACTTTTCAAATATTTTCGTAAAACTTCTGCTTCACTCATTATTTATTAGTTATTCGCTGTTATCATTGTTCTAAGTTACTTTGTTCCTTGTTTATTTCTTTTGTTTTGTGTTTTTGGTTTTGAGAAAAATCATGGCATACAGTTTTCCTGAGTACGCAGATATGTATGTATTTGATATTAGGCAAATGTAACGGTAATTTTCATCGAGCTTCAAATTTATTTGCCGAACGTTATGTACACAGGAGACATCCTAATGCTCAGGTTATTCAAAGACTAGATCAGCGCTTAAGAGAAACACAAACAGGAAGAATGGAACCTGTACAGGGAGTTGGTGGAAGACCACGACATATGTATATTACAACCCGAAATAGAAGAGAACATCTTACAGGTATTTGAAGACGAACCTCGACAAAGTACCCGTTCTGTACCTCGAAGACTTGATATTAGCCATACTGCTGTTCATCGAGTGTTAAGAGAAAATCTCTTACATCTGTTCCACTTCCAGCGAGTCCATGGGTTGCTTCCGTAAGATTATCCGCGACAGATAGTTTTGCAGATGGTTATTACGGCAGCAAGTAGTCAACCCGGCTTTCATTGAAAACATTTTATGAACGTATGAAGCCACATTTACCTGTATCGGAATGTTTAATATGCACAATATGCACCACTGGGCCGAAGAAAACCCTCATGTCTTGCATCAAATTAATCACCAGTTTAGATTCAACGTCAATGTATGGGTTGGAATTATCGGAAATAGACTAATAGGGCCACACATTTTACCTCGTCGATTAAACGCCGATAATTTTGTCTATTTTTTAAACAACGATTTTCCGGGATTATTGGAGGAAGTACCGTTACTTGTCAGGAGAGACATGCGGCCTCAGTTAGATGGAGCTTCAGCCCACTGGGGGCTTCAAACTAGGGATTGGTTAAACCAAAACTTTCCAAGCGGTGGATGGGGCGCAATGCTCCGATATCATGGCCCGCAAGGAGTCTCGACCTAAATGTCCTAGATTTTTTCTTTTGGTGCATTTTAAAAGCTCTTGTTTATGAAGTAGAAATTGAAACCGAAGAACAACTCATTGAACGGATAAATAATGCAGTTAGAAAAATAAAAAATCGTAACATGCTGCAAAATCGAATACCAAACTTTATTACTCGGTGTACCAAATGTTTAGAAGTTGCAGGTGCTCATTTTGAACAGCTATTGCAACCAAAAAAGGAGTTAAATTTAAATAAAACGTATTCAATCTTGAGTTGTAAATTATTTCAATAATTTTACAGGATATTCATGAAAAACATGAACACATACTTGATTTAATTGTAGATTGACAAACATATACGATTAAGGGTAACTAAATGCATGTCTCTTAGCTTTAAATTGTACAGCGTTGCCAAATTAAAAAACCTTTAAGTGCTTATAATTTAAAGACTCTTCGTCAAAGACCAAATTGGTGTTGAGTTTTTTGCTTGTTTTTCAACGTATAATTGCGTGGTGTAATTATTAGTCGCACGTTTTAATACACCCTGTAGATTTATGAAATGTGGCCTGTGGGGAACTAAAGAATGTCATAGAGCAGAGGCAATATATAATGTTAATTTTTCTATTTCGGTTTTATAAAGCCGTTCTAAGCGCACTGTTTTAGCTTAAAAACAGTACGTTAAGGAGGTCTATAATTAATCGTACTGTTTTTAGTTTGTTTTTTTACGATGTTGGTAGTTCGATTTGAATTTGAAAGTTTGAAATGTCAGTTTCGGCCACCTGTCAGTGTTGTCATAAGTGTTTATAAAAACTCCCTAGTAATCGATTTGACGTAAAATTTTCTACATAAATTTATTTAAAATACTCTTAAACTTCCTCAATAGAAAAAAATAGTATAAAGAACACGTTTCATAAGACCACTTGTCGCACTCGTCCGTTGAAAAACTCGACGCTTCGCGTCTCGTTTTTCAAACTTGGACTCGTGCGTTAAGAAAAGGCCTTATGAAACTAGTTCTTTAATATACTATTTTAGCACCCATATAACAGGGAAAGCGACATTTTTCTCAGCTGCTCTTAGAATACAGCCATAATTCAGTGATCACCTTCTAACTGCATCTGACTTTGGTACCAACGGCAGGGTTTGCCCAAAACTACAACAAAAGCTGACTATTAATACATCTGGGTATTATACACTCTTTGATAAATTAATGCAAACTGTAGGGGAGGGTGGGTAACAGTGAGACGCTTTTTTTTTCTAAGGGCTTGAGCTAGGGCATTATTAACCACAATTAATATTCTTTTTTACCCATACATTCGAACATATATGGTTGTTGTTTTTCACTGGTCAATTTGGTAATGAGTTGAATACTCTCAAATACATAAATTATTAAAGTTACATGTGACATATGTCTCACTGTTACCCGTGGGTGGGGAAAAGTGAGACATATTAATTTTGAGGATCAGTAAAATATTTATTATTATTTATTTACCAAAAAATGTAGATACATACGGTGCTTAGGTGCTAAGTTCAAGATTTCAGCGAATATCTATTGTATCAAAATTTATTTCGAATTGATAGTATGAATTCTGTCTCTTCGTCTGACCGTAGTTCAAGGGTTGGGTAAAATCATTTTTATGTCTTTTTCTAAAACGGTAGAATTGTCTGGGACATCCGGTAAGATGAATTTTCCTGATAGTTTTCTACTTCTTCTTAAGAAAGTTACCTCAAACTCGGCATTTTTCTTTATCCTTGTCAGCATTTTGCCTACGTAATAAACCTTTTTTGATTTTGAATTTTCTGGTGCAAATTCAATTAGGACATAATCACCGTCAACTGGAGCCCTTTCCAACTCTTCAAAATTTAAGGGGTCTATTTCTGTTTCAAAATTGCTGCTAGTGCCATCAGAATTCCATTCTTCGTCTTCTTGTTCTTCATCATCTTCTACAACTTTTCTCTTGGTCGCTTTCTTCTTACTTTGATTTGGTAATCTCTCCTGTCTTTTGTTGTATTTTGCCTCTATTTCATTCTTCTCCGGCGTGTCAGTGGCAATGATGCTTTTACCTTTCTTTCTGCCTCGCTGCGTACTTTTTCTTGCTTTGGCTTTAGGGTATCCTCTCATATCTTCCGGGCTAACGAATTGTTGTTGTTTCACATTTGGTGGTGTCTCGGGAGGTGGTAGAGTCCGATGTGGAGTCTGGCTGCGTGAATGAGTAGGTTCTTCCTCAGGCTCATCAATCACATCAGTGATCAGATTTGGAGCAGGTCTGTCAGTTACCGAACTAGGTAAAAAATCCACTTCTGTAAATACTTGCCTATCGTAAGGATAAATTCCACATTTCTTGAAGGCTGCAGTGATATTAGCTGGAAGCATTGATTTTAAATATGCTTCACCCACACAAGAAGCAACTTCATAAATAGATATAGGTTTTCCTGGGCGACGCATTAACCAACTATCCACAGCAAAATTGTATGCCAAACTGAATGGCTTAAAAATCCCGACGTCTAACGGCTGAAGCTTGTTAGTCGAGTGTGGGGGAAAGGTCAGAATAGTAACACCGTTTTCCTTAGCGAGATTCAGTACACCGATGGACAGGTGACTTTCATGATTGTCGTACAACAGAAGACATGGATTGTCTTTGGAACTATTCGTGTGTTTAATAAAATGTCCCATCACTTTCAAGAACAACTCAGAGTTCATCCACCCTGATGGGGATGCCAATCCCAAAGTACCAGGCGGTGCTCCTGCAATCACGTGTTCCTTAAAATGCACATGGGGAAACACCATTGCAGGTGGAAGGTGATTTCCTGTGGCATTCACAATAACACACATTGTCACAAGAACCCCCCTTTCTCCACTACTGACCTTGTTGACCTGCTTAACACCTTTTGCAGCTAAGACTTTAGCAGATTTTTGAACAGTCAACGTCGAGGAGGAGGAGGAGGAGAAGAAGAAGAAGAAGAAGAAGAAGAAGAAGAAGAAGAAGAAGAAGAAGAAGAAGAGGAAGAAGAGGCAGAAGAGGGAGAGGAGGAAGAGGTTGTGACATCCTTACACATGCTTCTTAAGGAGGTGAGGATGTAGTCCATCTCATTCTTTGTTTTGCCATCGGGACTTTTCCAAGTCCACTTCCTCTGTGGCGGTTTTTAAAGAAGGTGTTCATGCAGTAGAGGTTTTTTCTGCATAGGAATTCAAGCATTAATTGTCCCCTTGGATTTCGATCTCCTAGTCGAAATTTACCAATGTTTTCAGGGTGTTATGGTTTTTGGTCCCATTGTAGCATTAAAGTCTCCCATTATAATTTATTGCTTGGTCTTTTCTTGATTTACAACTGTTGAGAGGTCATCATAGAATTGTTGGGCATCTTCGTCTGTTGATGTGGTCGTTGGAGTTGCACTATTTGTATGCTTAGTTTTTTATTTAGCAGCATTATGTACATTACTCAGCCGGAAACGGCTACCACTTTGCTTACTAGATGTTTCTTTTTTCTGTGTATCATGATGGCTATTCCTCCCACGTGATACTCTTCCTCCTTATTTCGTTGGCATATCATGTGGCTGGGTTTTAGGATTGTGGTAGATTCTCCTTTAAGTCTTGTCTTGTTTCGCATAGTTCTATTATATCCCTCTTTAGATTTCTTAGATCCTTCTGTAGGCCTTGCAGGTGTTTCTCTAGCCTTATCGTGTGGATATTGTATGTCGCGAGCAGGATGATCTTTTTGTACTTTGAGTTTTTTTTATTTGTTTTTGATTTGATTTTGATCGAATTTTTTGCCCCCCCCCCCGCAGAATCCGTGGGGCAGACTGCTGTAACAGTGCAGGATTCCGAGTGACTTGCAGAGTGGAAATGTACAAATTCGTTAACACTGCCATAAATCACCTTCTAGCTATAGCAATCATTAGTTTTGAGACATTATTTGTGTTAAATAAATATTTATTATTTAAATATATGCATTTTTTATGTAAATCTTATAATACATATATAATAAATTATTAAGTTAAAACATTTACACTTGCCTAAAAAAAAAAATAATACTACAGTATTATTCACTAGAGACGAGTCTTGAAATCATGACTTGTGATTTTGTCACAATGATTAGATCATCAGCGGAATGTGCTGTGACTGACATCTGAAAAAACCCACGACAGTTTTGTACTACCCATCTCTAATTTCAACACAACATTCACAATACACAAAAAAATACTGATTTAAAATATCAATGTCCATTAGTTTTTCGGTGTAATCCCAGTAAATCAGACCTTGAAAATGCCTTAGGACAGGAAGGACAAGGATAGGGTGTCTCTCCAGTGTGAGTCCGTATGTGTATTTTCAGCATAGTAGAAGTCGTACATCCTTTACCACACAAAGAGCAAGTATAAGGCCTTTCACCAGTATGGCTTCGCATATGTACCGTTAAACGAGAGCTCACTGCAAATCCTTTGCCACATACTTGGCATATATATGGCTTTTCTCCACTATGAATCTTTAGGTGTGTTTCAAGATGACCTGATTGTGTAAATGCCTACAAAAGAATACTTGTATTATATAAGAAATAATGGAGTGCTAGAAACAGATGGCTGCAGTTCACCCACCTTAGGACAAAGATTACAAGAATATGGTCGTTCTCCTGTATGTGTCAGCATATGCTTGTTAAGGGAATAACTGACACTGAACCTTTTACTACAGACACTACAAGCATGTTGTTTTTCCACATAACTTTGAGTATGAGTTCGTAAATGTGAACGAAGGGATCCGTTGCGTGAAAATGTCTTATTACAAATGCCACAAGAAAATTCCTAAAAATTATTAATTTATAATAAAATTTCCATTTAATTAAGATAAACAATGAGGTAGATGCCTTATCTGCTAATAAATAAATATAATATTATTTATAATTTTTTAATAAAAAAATCACAAAAACTATAAACATTATTAATATTATATTTACTTATTAATTAATGTCAATCAACAAAGGCTAGAAACAAATAACTAATGAATACCTTATCATTGGTATGAGTTCGCATATGTTCTGACAAATGAAATGACTGAGTAAAAGCTTTTGGGCAGAGTGTGCACAAGTATGGTCGCTCCTGACTGTGTGTCCGAGTATGCTTCTTGAGGTCATCAGACCTAGTAAAGGATTTTCCACAAGTTGCACATAAAAATGGTCTTTCACCAGTATGACTTAACAGATGTACATTAAGACCATGCTGCTGAGTAAAAGCTTTGGAACAAACACTGCAAACATAAGGTCGTTCTCCGGAGTGAATGCGAAAATGTGCTTGAAGTTGATCTGACTGAGCAAAACAGCGACCACAGTGGCTGTAAAATATAGTTATAGAAACAAAGGATTGCTTGTAAGGAAAAAATATTATCAAAGAGCATATAATCGGTGTTGGACATTATCTAGAACACATATTCTGTCTTTCTACGGTCCTTTGACTCTACAGAGCGGGCGGTGACCTTCATTCCTACACCTGTAGCGCGTGTGTTACGTAATGTACACAAGCATAGGGGACCTACAACTGCCATGAAAAATTTTAAGAATTTAATTCTACTTAATTATTTTTTGATATACTGGACGTTTGGGGCAAACTATCCTAAAGTTTTTTTTTTAAATACAACCCCTAATATATTACTTCATTTTTAATTTCTAAATAATAGTATAAAATCATATAAGGACATGGAGATCTACATAATATCTTATTTTACCTATAACTCCACAGGGTGATCGTTATTTGCAAGTAATTTCTAAATGGAATACCCTGTATGTTACTGTATGTTTTAATAGTTCATTAAATTAGAAAAATGCAAAATTATACCTATTAAAAAAAATAATAATTCGATTTATCTTGAACACAAGATACTCTCCTGATTTGAATTCTATCAAGGTTTCATAATATTAGGTTGATATGTAAGTTCCTAGCGTTTTTATTTTTTTACATAAACAACCATGAATGAAGGATGCGAGCGAAATATAGATGAATATTAGAAATTGCTCGTTTGCGCATCGGTACAACACAGATTCTGAACAAAATTCTGTATATTTTAGCATTGTTCTTTACTGTAGGTCACAAGCACTACCCATTGTTTTTGCGATCATGGCTACCTGATAATTGCACGTCCTAACGGCAACTCAAAACTTGCTCAAGCATTTTAAGGCAAACGGTTGCCTTTACGCGTTTGACCTAAGAGCACCTTATTTTTGTACTTTTTAATTCTCTTTCAGAAAATATACTAAAATTTTAAAATGTTCTACTAATAACAAAGTTACGGCTAATATAAAATTTCAGTGGTAGGTTAAATGCCTCTTACGGTCAAGTCTGGTTTATGAAAATGGTTCTATCACTGTACTACATAATGATAAGTAAGTGTACCAAATTTGATAGAAATATCTTTAGATTTGTGGAAACTACAATAAACGAAAAAAATAAAAATTTGAAATTTAAGGCCCTATAACTTCTTACGGAAGGACTTTCTACCTAGGTATATTAGGTTTAATCGGTTTATTTTAACCTAAAGAATCTGTGACTAAACGCTGGCCCATTGTTTATGAAACACCCTGTATAAACAATAGTAACAGTTATTAAGAAACGTTTATAGAATTCTACATTATCCATAATGACATGATTATTTTAAAGGTTTTCTCATAGATGTCAACATAATTTTGCCCTAGATATTTGTGCACAGACAGAATTTCTAACAAAATTCTGGTTCATGTCATACATGTTTTGCAGAATTTGGTACAAACTTATGTTAATACATTTTGTACTAAATTTGCACACAAAATTCTGTATGACACTATAAAATTTTGTAAAAACACATTTTACAAAATTTTGAAAAGAATTTCTGTGCCTTAGCAGCTAAAAAAGTTAGCTATTATAGACTGAAAAACGGTAAACAATGGATAGTGGATATTTATAAACTAATTAATTTTCTTTTGTAATTAATGTTGCTCCACTAGTTAATATATTTCAATTTGAGAAATTAACTAGAGGAGGATAAAACATTTTATGTAATTAATAAATAGGAGTAGATACAGTACATCCCAGAAAAATAGAAGTACAATTCCTCTTAAAAAAAATCTTGTCCTAAAAAATAGACATTGTTGTTTACTTTGTCCAAGATTCAACATTTTATTCGCCAAAAAATAAATTAATTAATATTAAAGACATGCATGGTAGCTATTTAAAAGCAGTAAACAAATTTGAATGCATCGAAAGGATATTAGTTTTGTTCCTGATTTAATATTACCTCTGCGAGCTACAAGCAATTTCTTCCTCTGCTATTAGAAGTACATGCTATACAGCAGGGTTTCCCAAACTGTGCTCCATGGAGCACTAGTGGTCGTAGCACGTGCTCCGTGAAAAATATTAATAACAAAGCTTTTTTTCTACATTTTGACTATAATAATTTTAAGTATGAATAATTCATGACATTCATGTTGGCGCCACAAAACGTCACGCACGTTAGTAACCAGTCACATCACCATTCCTTCCAATTTATTTTTTATAAAATAACCTTATACGACTGACAGTGCGGCTGATATTTTCTTTTAAATCAATTTAAAAAAATTATCTTACATGCTGAGTTTTCATTTATCGACGTCTAAATTCCGAAGAATTATGTTTCCGAAATAATACTTGATTTACAAGTTAGTCTGTGTTGTTTTTTTAATTAAAATACAATTTAATTCCTGTATTTGCATGGCATTAGGTCTATATACTTTTGTAAAGTTAAATTTTTTAAAGTGTAAATGTAACAGCGGCGACTAAAACGTCTCCAGAGGAAAAGCAATATTGAGACTATATGAACTTCGTAGTGAGTTATTGGTCTTTTTTAGTACCAATATTCTACAAATTTTATATGCAAGATTTGTCAGATTTTATTGTGCAGTATTTAAATGTTGTCATATCTCTCTTTGTTAATAAGATTCCATAAATAATACCACAGAAAGAAGAGGTAATGGTTGAGTGTTCTTGGTGGCTACTGAATACGGCCATGAGTTAGTTCCTCTCCATTTACTGCCAAAAGTATTCGTTAAATGTTGTGTCGGTAACATGTCTTATGTATGCGTAAAACTTCCTGGTGATTATACAAATTTCCTTGCGTTATTAATAACAAATTCAATAATGGTGAGGCTCTACACCACATGAAGGAGTTTGGCCTACAAGTTATCAATTTTACAAAATTAAATATTTTTGCTGACAAAATGTAACTATCAAAATTGATTGACAATGTCATTATTGAAAATACTACAGCCAACAATAATTGAAAATTTTTGGTCAAAATTTCTCTCTTGCCTGTAGGGGATTTTTGGTTAACCAATAACCATTATTTTTTGTTAAATTTGTTACTTTTGTTGTAACTACTAAAAAATTGTATTTATAACAGACAGATTTTCAAACAAATACGAGCTAATTTTTATTACTTATTATTCAAATCTTTCTCTTAACACAGGCCCTTTTACTTCTTAGTATTTTTCAAAACAATTTGAAAAGTTTAACTATATTATCTTACTTGGAACACTTAAACTCCCATAGGGAATGCTGAAAATAATTTTAGTTTCTTTTTATACAGGGTAAAATGTACACTAGCCTTCAGCTGTGATTTTGTTTAAATGTGAGAAAATATAAGGTGAAACATTTTGGTTCTGAATGATTTCAGCCACATATATTTTTTTTAAGTCAAAAGTTGCTATAATTTCGATCTAAACCAGAAGATTCTTTAAAAATTGAATTGGAGATTTGAGATATCCAAAAAAATGCCAAAAAGTCTTCGATTTAAAAACTTAACTCTAATAATTAACAAAGTTGACAACAGAAACAAGTAATAATTGGTATCATGTACATCCCAGTATTAAGTCCTCAGTAATTGTATGCTCTTTGATATTAATAAAAATGTTGTTACCTGCAAAGGTAAGGTTTTTCACCAGTATGAGTTCTCATATGTTTTGCAAGTGTATCCGATCCAACAAAACTCTTTGGGCATAAACTACAAGTATATGCTTTTATACCTGTATGGGTTCTCATATGAGTCCTCAATACTCCATGTCTAACAAAACCTAAAATATTATTATATTAATTTACAAACTGCAGTTTAACCAACAAACAATACTTTTTCCACACTCTTTGCATGTTAGTTCTCGTTTGCCTTTATGCGACCGCTCATGTTCAGACAAATGAAACTTTTGTTTAAATCCTTTGTTACAAATTTTGCAAACGAATGGCCTTTCACCTGTATGGATACGGCAGTGTCGAAGCAAATCATCTGATCTTATAAAACCTCTTCCTTTAAAAATTAAACTGTAATTTAACCAAAAATTTATGAATATTCCTAGATTTCATACCACATTGACTACAAAGAAATGGTCTTTCACCCGTATGTGTTCTCATGTGCCACACCAACCCTGTCTGCTGTACATAACTTTTTTGACAAATTTTACAAACGAACAATTTTTTGTTTAGTTCCGATTTGGTGTCACTTTCCACCTTTTCATACCCTGAATCAGACTCTGTGTCATCTTTGAAGTTATTTAAGGAATCATCAGAGTTTTCACAAGTACTTTTTTCATCACCAAGTGGCGACTGCGGTAGTTGTCTTACAAGTTGCTGAGCCTGTTTGCCTGTTTTAGAAAGTTCTTCAGTCTCTGTGATTTCTACTTCTGGTTCAATGTATACAACACTTGTACCTTCAGCTGCCTTTGGTTTCTCAATTTTCTGCTTAACAAACGATTGTAAGGTGTTATCGGCTTCCTCACATCTTTGTTTAAATTTGTATGCAATGGAAGCTTGTGTAACACAGTTATTGCAAATTTGCTTAGGTAATCCATCAGTTTCTGCAAGCTATAGTGAACAACACTCAAATTTAATTATTCAAATTACTAATTTGTGTACTTACCACTACAGAAGTAAAAGACATTATCATATTCGCAAGAGAAATTTGTGTAGAATTTGTATCATACATATAATTTAACTCAGTGCATTGAGAGAGACATGTTCTACACGATTTTTCTGCATTTATCTTTAAATGGTTCATTTTGAAAAATTCTAGCAATTTTCTAACCTATAAAAAATAACAACAAATGCCTGATGTGGTTAATGTTACGGTCAGGGTAGGCTATCATATACGATAGAGTATGATCAACATTTTCGAAAAAGATTGGCTATGGAAACCAAAACATGCGCTTTTACCCAACCATACATTACTACAATTATTTAATTTAAGTTATCAAAAAAATCTATGAATTTCAAACTACATGTTTGTAAGCAGCAAGTAAGCCTCGGGCTTCTGAAATCGGAAATCAGTAGAACTCGCATACATCTTGATAAAATTGACTGTAAGTTGTATGAGCTACATTTACAACTCTCTAGTACGCTAGAAGCATCCCTGTAGGAGAAAATTGACACAATAAGCAGGCTCAAAGTACATTAGAACAAGCAACCCCCATACAAACTGGCAAATACGAACGCTTAGTTCCGAAACCGCCCCGGAACGAATTGCCTAATGACAAGGTGATAGTAAACCTTAGCAACATGCTGCTACATTATGTAGATGATCAAACGACATCTGTACTAAAGCAAGGGTTTAATTATACATTAGCACCCAAACGCGTAGAAGCAGCAATTCACAGACTACCTACAGTAATTTCTGAAAGCATAAGAGAGAATGTATCAAGCATAATAAGAAGAGCGAAATCCGCCAGCTCCAATATCAGTAAAAATGACAAAGTAGCACTGAAATTACTAAGAGAAAACAAAGATGTCCTCATACTTAACGCAGATAAAGGCGATGTTGTGATGAACACGTCAGATTATAATTTAAAAATGGAAACACAGTTGTCCAATTGCACTTACACTTAATCGCAATCCGCTTAACTCTTTCATCTCAGAAGTTACTGCTGCTATCAACTGCTCTGATACTATTGACGCTATAGAAAAACAGCGCATCATACCCAAAAACTCTTATCACCCCACGAATATTTATGGTTTACCCAAAATACGCAAGGTTGGAGTTCCACCTAGACCTATTGTTAGTGCTATAAATTGTTCTACACATGCTTTAACAAGATCCTTAGCCACTAAGCTTCGCCCACTTAGTGGCAACACAGTATCATACGTAAGGGATTCCTGTGATTTTGTCAACAAGATAAAAAATTTACGGTTTTGTGAAGGAGATATTTTGGTCAGTTTCGACGTTGTCTCACTTTTCATAAAAGTACCGGTAGATGGTGTGTTAGAGATCCCAAGAGAGAAACTACCTACAGATCTAAACTAATTAGTCGAAATATGTTTGAAAAATGAAAAACACCTTTTTTAGTTGGAATGGCAACTTGTATGAACAGGTCGAAGGAGCGGCTATGGGTTCACCGATATCACCTGTTATTGCCAACATATACATGGGAGACTTTGAAACCAAAGCTTCGGCAGCAACTGATCTTAAACCTAAATCCTGGTTCAGATATGTAAACGATACGTTCGTCATTTGGTCTCACGGACGCCAAACACTAGAACAGCTTCTAGTACACCTAAACTCAATTCATAATAATATCCAATTTACAATGGAAGTAAAGGAAAATGGCAGTATTCCATTCTTAGACGTACATGTTACACGTAAACCAGATGGTAGCTTGGGCACGCAGTTTACAGAAAGAAAACACATACAGACAGGTATTTAAATGCAAATTCGCATCATCACCCGATGCAGAAAGCAACTGTACTAAAAACTCTAACAACCAGAGCAGTCCGAATCTCAGATGCAGAACATTACAATAAGAGAAAACGCATCTCTTGATGTTACGACAAAACGGTTATACAGCCACAGAAATTCAGAGAGCAATCCGCAATGCGGAACAGCCCAAGGCTAAGGAGGAACTGGCACCTCCGAAAGCTTAGCTTTTCTACCTTATAGTAAAGGCACTACTGATAAGATTGGGCATGTTCTTAGAAGGTACAACAAAAAAACAGTCTTTAGGACTAATGAAACTTTGGGAAATGGTTTCAGATCCGCAAAAGGATCATATCAAATTTAAAATCAGCCGGAATCTACAACATCCCTTGCTGTTGTGGCTCAAACTACTTCGGACAAACTGGTCGTTCCATTGAGTTAAGATTTCGAGAGCACAAAGGTGATTGCAAACACACACGCATCACAAAATCTGCGGTGGCTGAACATACCTACTGGTTTAACTGGGCATAAGATGGACTTTGACAATGTTCGGGTACTCGCCAGAATAGGTACCTCATTACTTCCCTGGTATCATATGTGAAGCAACTGAAATTGAGAAACAACCTAACAAGATAAACAGGGAGGATGGTTTTAGACTCAGTAAAGCGTGAACTCCAGTAGTTTATCTTCTAAGGACTCCTAAACATCATTGATCTCACGATCACGCTCCACCGGATCCGTCTTTGCCCAACGGTGACAGCCAACTAGAACTCCGTCGTTCTGCCCGACTGGATCAAAGAGGTTTAAATACCTCCCCTTCCCGGATTTGAGTTCAGTGTTTTATTCACTCTGAAGATGCAAGCTGCAATGTCTTGCGAAACTTTAGTTGGTATGGGTTCACAAACAGCTAACAGGCATAAGCCGATTAAGTATTATTGTCTTTGCAAACAAAACACATTAAGATCAAATCATTGTCCGCCCCAAGGTTTAAATAATCTAAGCACACGGCCCTGTTTAGGCAGGCAGGACCTACGAACAAATATGGCTCAAACTTCTAGAGCAAATGCTTGTAAAGGCAGACAAGCTACAGGTCGGGCCTTAGCTGATAATGCTGGGTGTAGTTCCCAAATGACGACGCGGTCTAAGCCGAAAGTAAATTGTAATACTGACATACGTGTTTGTTGTTTCATGCCATTTATATATCGATTACTAACATTATGATTTGCTTGTTGTTTCTATACAGATTACAAATAGTAATATAATAAATAAATAAATAAAAGTTATCAAAGTATAATGTAGTTGCAACAATTATTTATTACACTTGAAGATATAATGGTTTTTTTTTTGACGTCAAAGAAGGCACTGAAATGTTCTTTGTGAACATATCACAAAACGTACCTAACACTACTTTTATAACCAGATTTGACAAGAAAGCATTCAAATGCAAACATTAAAAAATATAACTTAATTGTAATTAATTGCGATAAACAAAGAATTTATGAACAAATTTAACAAATGATCGAAATGTTCACAATCCCATTTGCTGTATATGTTAAGGTCACTAGTATAAGAAATACACATATAGCATGAGTAAGCAAAAATGTCATATTGTGTGAATTACATGTATTCATGTAACAGTGTTAAAAATGTATTAAAGTTATGTACCAAGTAAAACAGTGTCTTTACTCGATACGTGAAAGTCAACACAGCATATTTTGGCGACGAGGATTATTGAACTAAGTCTTGGGAGCGCTAATTTCGTGCGGTAAGAAGAATTCAACAAACTAACCAAAAAGTCGGTTGGCGGGAAGCAGACAAAGATTGTTCGGTCGTAGTTGGAAAAAAAGAAATGGCGTTAATAGGCAGTATTGAACATTTCAACGAGTCAAACGGTGACTTCGCGTCGTATACAGAGAGACTGGAACAATTATTTGTAGTCAACAACATAGCAGAGAGTATCCAAGGGTCAATGTTTATAACCTTAGTCGGGCCGGATGTGTACAGCACGTTGAAGAATTTGGTGTCACCAAAGGATCCAACAAAGATGACATATGTACAAATCAAGGATACCCTAATGAAACATTATTCGCCAACAAAGTCAGTCATATCGGAGAGGTTTGAATTCTACAAGGCAGTTCAAAAAGCAGGTCAGTCGATAGCTGATTTCATCGTCGAAATTAGGAAGCTAGCAAAGTCATGCGAGTTTGGTACATTCCTTGAGCAAGCTTTACGTGACAAATTGGTTTGTGGCATACTCAATGAAGCTATCCAGAGAAAATTACTGGGAGAAACAGAGCTGTCATTTAACGGTGCATCTAAAATTGCGCTAAACATGGAGTTAGCAGAAAAACAAGCCAAATTGTTAAAACCTCTGAATGTAGATAAAATAACCCAGTCTAAATCCAAAGCGGCAAGCACACCGAAGATGGAAAAAGGGAAGCAATTGCATCAGGGCCAATGTTTCCGATGTGGGAGAAATCATAAACCCAGCACGTGTCCAGCCAAAGGATGGAAGTGTTTCGTATGCAGCAAAACAGGTCATACATCAACGGTATGCAGAAGGGCAAAGAAGAAGGTCAATGCAGTCAGTGAAGGTCACTCCACTGATGGGAGTAGCTCTGAAGCAGGCAACGATGAAGAAGTTAGCCAGATAAGTCACTTAGTTGTTAAAAACATGTCTTCTAATGTAATGTCATGTCAAAATGTAAAGGGTATTAGTAAAATTCAGTCTGTACACGCACCAGTAATTAGACAGGTTTTTATCAATAGTATACCATGTGATATGGAGATCGACACAGGTGCTAGTGTATCAGTAATGTCCGACAAATTATTGTCTACAAAATTTCCTGATATTAAATGGGAACTGTGTAATGTCAAATTAAAAACCGTAGCTGATAATGAGCTAAATGTATTAGGTCAGGTTTATGTCAATGTTAGTACAGATG
>JABXWE010002283.1:0-50956 GCA_014611495.1 Limonius californicus | reverse complement strand
TTCCGTAGCATTTGAATCGGGCTGCTGTGACGGTAATTTCGCCTGATTGGTTTGCAACCCATTTTCCTCACTTGATTTTTATGAATCGCGCCTGTGCGAGTTTTTGGGGGAACTTTGTGCATTTCCGGCGACCATTTTTGGGTCGTGAGACAGACAAGTGCATTAAGCGTCGAACCAGAGTCTTCTGTTTCAGTATTCTGTACTTGAGGATTTTCTCGTTATATTGAAGACATCTTTAAATACATCGAGTTCTAATTTAGTTTGAAGAGAGTCGATGTGGGTCTTTGGCCGATTTATATTCGTCGTTTAATTCTTGTGTTAGTGTCATTCGGAGATTTGCGATTGGTAAGTTTCATCTTTTATCTTGAACATGCTAGGCTAACGCATTCTTTATTTATTAATTTAGACAACAAGTTGGGGGTGTAAGCTTAATTAGTCAACAAGTTGGGGGCTGTAAGCTTTCGCCACATTTACGTTTTGAATTCGCTGTCTGCGAGAAATTGGAACTCAAAGCTGTACCGCACGTGTGAATGTGAAGCCACGACGGGATTTTCCACTCAGCAGCTCTCAGGGAAGTGATTTCAATTGGATTATTTATTAATTTTGGAGTCGAGTTATTTGCTCGTTGTTTAATTTGTACTGTTTCCGATGTTATGATTTAATTTTTTAATTCTTTCACGTGTTTGTGAACCATTGTTTATATTAATACTTTTGGGTATATTAGCGTGTTACGTATTTCGTGCATATTAGCGTAAATTTCACTTGATATATACAGGGTACGTCATCTGGAGCTGTAATATTGCGTTTATTCGAATTGTTACCTAGGATATGTTGTGTTTTCAGGGCGCTCTTAGTTATGAAAGTACTTTCAGCGACTGTGGGCGTTTTTAGGTTCATAAACGGGGATATTTATTTACAAACGCAGTATTTTTACCTTGCTCACTTATTTTAAATCTTATTTTAACCTTATATTAAGTGAATGGTACGGGGGTGTGTACGTATACAGGGTTCTAGTGCACATTAGCACCGTTATTGTATATGTTATTGGGATATCTACTTTATTGATATATATTTTTTTTCTTGCATCATTAAATTTACCGTTGTTGCAATTGGCCTTATTATTTATTGTTACCCTATGTTTGGTAAATTTGTAACGAAGAAATTAGATAAGTGTGAAGAACCTGAGGTCCAGTTTACTCTAAACTACATCTGAATTATTATCAGCGTAATCTAACAAGCTGGTGGCGCCCTTTTTACCGGTGATTGACGAGTAGTTAATTACTTTATTTATTTGACTTTATTTGTGAACCGCCCATCTTCGATTGAGGTTCCGGGAGGCTGATATTAATCTACGAATTACTTATCTAATTTACAGGAATTTCCGTAGGAAATTATTTGCAGGCGTCATACGTTAACTGAGTGTTAGAAAGCACCAAATCTAAAGTTTTGCCATCAATATTCGTTACATTATTGAACATTTTTAAATTTAGATAATTAATAAATACTTGCAATTCGCTGGTTGTTTTATTGCCATGCATTAAATCATAACTTATACTATTAATAAGAGGTAAATTAAAATCTCCAACAATAACAAATTTATTCCCAGTCCATTCTATGTTGTCTTCTATGTAATCAAAAAATCGTCTATATACTACATGAGCAGCAGATGGTAGGAAATAAACTATATTAATAATGTGCGAATTCCCGGTAATATTCGTACCCACCCAAATACTCTCATAGTGAGAATCGTTGTGTACGCAGAGTAGTTTACATTTGTGTTTTTTTAATGCAGCAATAAGTACACCACCACCCCTGCTTTTACCAGTTAAAACATTGTCTCTGTCACATCTAAAAACATCGTATCTGTCATCAAATAATTCAGAATTGTAAATACCCGTCTCAAGTCCCGTTTCTGTGAGAGCGATTAGATCGTATTGTTCAGCACACACATTTGTATAAAACGTATTCGTTTTTGTTCTTAAGCCTCTAACATTTTGATAATAAATAGAAAAATTCCCACTCGAGTCAAATCCAGTTGCCATATGTATATGCGTGAGTAAATAAAAACGAACAGTACAACACTATGATTTTAGCTACTTAAAAAATAATTATTTTATTCAAACAGAAAAAAGAAAATATATATATATATATATATATATACAGGCTGTCTCATTTCGGAGGGCCAAATTGAAATATCTCTCTTATTATAGAATATATCGGAAATTCGTTTTAATAAAAAATGTCACATTTTTCACGCACTACAATATGGTTAAAACAAAATTCCGAACCACAGCCTACTTTTCGAAATATTTTCGAAAAATATGAAATTGGGGAAAACTTCGAGGCTTTGTAACTTTTTTATTTTTAAAAATACAAAAAAACGTTTTGAACGAAAGTTGATGGCAAAACATTGTTCTTTCGAAATATCAAGGAAAAAGTGGTGTAAAGTTAACATTTTCAGCTGTACTCTCTTGAACCGCCCGAAAAAATAGATAGAATCAAGTAGGCCATGCCACTCCTAAATAGCCCCTGAATTGCCTTTATAAAAAATACCATACACAATAAACATATTTTAGATAAGTCTGTAAATTTTTGCAATTTTATAAAATAAGTATCAGAATATTTGTACTAGTAATCTAAAGAAATCAAGTAGCCATTGAAACAAATGTTTAGCTTAAATGTCAGATAAGTTATCTTTGTTCGAGTTGGTGTAAAGTAATTATAAATTAGTTTTTTCGTGTTTTTGTGTTATATGGGTTTTCTGTTGACTTTGATTAATAACAATGTTTTCTAATGTAGAAAAATTTAACATGTTTGCAGTTTATAGCCAGTGTAATTTTAATGCAAGATTAGCTTTGCTGGAATATCAACGTAGATATCCAAATGGACCGCATCCCAATAAAAGAACTTTCGTAAAATTAGCACATAATCTTAAAAATTATGGTTCTTTTAAAAAAAGTGCTGTACGAAGCAAAAAAGTTGTGGACAGTGTAAGAGCACAAAACAGAGTTTTAAATTACGTTAATAATAAAACCAATAACGATCAAGATGTCTCTTTAAGGGAAATAGAGAGGTTTTGTAACGTTCGAAAAGACAGTGCAAGAAGAATATTAAAAAAACATAGATACAGGTGTTACAGATTAAGAAAAGTCCAACATTTAAGAGAAGATGACAAACCAAGGCGCTTACGATTTTGTAGGTGGATCTTGAACAAGAAGAGGAACGATCCATCTTTTTCTAGTAAGATTTTGTGGTCAGATGAAGCCAATTTTTCAAATAATGGATTTTTTAATAGAAACCTTCACTATAAATGGCACAATAGAAATCCTTCTTGGCATAAAGAACAGCTTTTCAGGAACGGTTTTCAGTAAAAGTTTGGTTGGGTGTATTGGGATCCAAACTAATTGGACCTTATTTTTATAATTATAAATTAACTGCAGCAAGATACCTTACCTTTCTACAGAATAACTTGTTTGAATATATCGAAGAATTGCCGTTAGAAGATAGGTTAAACTTTAAATATTTTCAACAAGATGGTGCTCCTGCCCATAATGCTTTAATTAGTAGAAATTACTTGAATGAAAACTATCCCCAAAAGTGGATAGGAACCCATGGACCAATCGTGGCCAGCTCGGTCTCCGGATATTACCCCATTGGATTTTTTCATATGGGGTTACATTAAAGATAAAGTCTATTCAGATACTCCGCAAAATGTTGACGACCTCAAACAAAGAATCAGGGAAGCCTGTGAAGCAATTAGACCACAGATGATCGAAAATGCAAATAAAGGTGTTTACTCCAGAGCCCGACTGTGTATAAGGAACCACGGAGGACATTTTGAACATCTGTTATAATTATTTTTTTACCGAATTTTGATGTTTGTTACTAATTAACTTCCATTTTACCTTGCGAGTATTATTTATTTTCCACAGCATAAGAGAATTTTGTAAATAAAATAAAGAGTACAGAAGAATAGCTTGGCAAGTCACGTTGTCACAATTTTTAAATAACTTTAAAGTGAACGAGTACAGAGTATTCTTTGTCTGACACATTTTTTTGCTAAACATTTGTTTCAATGGCTACTTGATTTCTTTAGATTACTAGTACAAATATTCTGATACTTATTTTATAAAATTGCAAAAAATTTACAGACTTATCTAGAATATGTTTATTGTGTATGGTATTTTTTATAAAGGCAATTCAGGGGCTATTTAGGAGTGGCATGGCCTACTTGATTCTATCTATTTTTTCGGGCGGTTCAAGAGAGTACAGCTGAAAATGTTAACTTTACACCACTTTGTCCTTGATATTTCGAAAGAGCAATGTTTTGCCATCAACTTTCGTTCAAAACGTTTTTTTGTATTTTTAAAAATAAAAAAGTTACAAAGCCTCGAAGTTTTCCCCAATTTCATATTTTTCGAAAATATTTCGAAAAGTAGGCTGTGGTTCGGAATTTTGTTTTAACCATATTGTAGTGCGTGAAAAATGTGACATTTTTTATTAAAACGAATTTCCTATATATTCTATAATAAGAGAGATATTTCAATTTGGCCCTCCGAAATGAGACAGCCTGTATATAATTACAAGAATATGACAAAAATAAGGAAAAATGAAAATTGAATGAAAAGCAAAATCGAAACCGAAATAGAAATTTAAATGGTCGGTGTCCCAATATATCAAATTAATTACGTACATAACTTTTCAAAATCAGTCATACTCTGGCATGTATATTTCTTTCCTTGTTTACTTATATAAATAATGCCATCTTTAGACCAGACATTTTTTAGCCCAAATTGATCTATCGCACAATTATGTATCTCAAGTCTATTCCGTGTTAGATCCTCCTTTATAGTTATTTTGGTACCTTTCAACTTTTTTTTATTTATAAAAACTAGGTTACGATACCTGTAACTAGTAAATTTAACAATTATCCCTCGAGGTTTTTTGGATACTGGGTTAAAAGACCCCACACGATGAGATCGGTCTATTTGCTCCGCCGTTAATTGCAAACCAAGGTTATTATTGATAACGTCCAACACCAGGTTGTCAGTATTATCATTTTTGCCCTCCGCAATTCCAAAAACTCTTAATACTATTTCTCCTGGTGTACTGCTCCAGTCCATCGATTTTTTTATTCAGCTCATCTTTTTCTCTCTCCAAGGTGACCACGTGGTTTTCTAGGGTATTGTATTTTTCTAATAAGCTGTTAAACTTTGTTTCAAGCTTTTTTGTAACAATATCTGCCACTTTTGTTGCAAGGTTGCTGCCACAGCAGCTACAGCTAATATTTTAATATCGTTTTGCTGATTCTGAGTGAACACCATCGTTTTGATTTCAAAATTACACTTTATTACTAAAACTTCGGGACAGCCGCGTTTACACGTCTATTCGGTACGCCGGCACATATCCGTGTACTAGATCATGACCATTTTACTGGCGAGCCTCGAGGTATCTGTCATCAGGCTTGCAACCTGAATTACAAGGTGCGTCCAATAATACCAGTGGTGTTTCATAATTTTAGTCATTATGATGCCCATTTTATACTTAAATCAGTTTCAAACGCATTCCCCGGTAAAATTTCTTTATTACCTATCAATACTGAAAATTATATTTCTTCCTCTTCTGAATTCCAAAAGGGATATATCTTCATCTGGATTCATTGTCTTGTATATTATGTACGAATTTACAAAAACAATATCGAGAATGCCAAAAAATAGTCGGTGCCACCATTTTTTTGGCGCGCCTATCAATGCAGTAGGCTGCTCGCAATCTATCTGCCATATCAACCCCTCCCATAAAGTGATTATAATCAGGGACTATTTCGGGAGCTGGTATGTCTTTCCTGGTACCATCTTTCTGTAGACGACTAACATGTGTTTGTTCGTTTCCATGAAAATTAGACAAAAAATTAACTACCTTGTTATCGTACCACTTGAAGAAAATGATGTCTTGATTAGATACTCGATAATCAAGATGTCCTCGTACCATGTTCTTGTCGGGAGTCAAGTCTTTTGGTAATCCACGCCTGTTACTTTTTATTGTACCACAGGCATAAGTATTTTCTAATTTTAATTTTTCAAGTAACTGAACACTAGTAAAATAGTTATCGAAGTAAACTATTCTGTTATTGTCCTAATAATTTTCTGTTAGTGACAATACCACACGTTCTCCTAGACCAAACGATTCGAATTTTTCTTCTGCTGCTCATCCTTCCCTTGGTACACATACAATTTTTTTGTATAACCTTTCTGATCAGCAATACACCATAACTTATACCCTCTTTTAATAGGCTTCATGGGGTTATATTGTTTGAGGCTTGATCTACCTTTGAAAAGTATAATACTCTCATCTACTGACAATTCGCGAGTTCCGTGGTACATCAAGTCAAACTGTGTATTTACTGAATTTACAAATGGTTTGATTTTATATATTTTGTCCTTATTGTTGTTAGGAATTGTAAAATTATCGTTCAAATGCAGAAACGATAGAATCTGTTGGAACCTATTTCGAGGCATGGTTTTTTTACTGCTGCTACACCCAAATCCTCCGCAGTTGACCAATAATGTTTATAGCTTGGTAAACAATGATAGCCCATAAAAAAATTGAGGCCTATGAAACAAAGCAACTCATTTTCTTTTAGGTTTAGCGTTTTATCTCTCTGAGTTGCATATAGATTGGTCTGATATAACATATTTTCAATTGTACCTGAACCCAACATTTTCAAAAATAATCAGAAAACGTCTCGCACCCTAAGAAGTGCTCCTCTACTGCACCTTCGGGGAGAGAATAGTTAGCAGTTTTTTTGGCAATGTCTTTTTTCTTCCATTTTCTATTTATTTCTTTTTGACCAACTGCAGTTTTACTTGTAGCTTTTTTATTTCTTGAAATATTATTCTCAAATTCGTCATCCGAGGCATTTCGTTCAGGTAATTCATTCTGCTGCAACGTTTCTGGGATAGAATCTGTTGCAACAGGACTTTCATTACATTCTTCATCTTCCCTACTCTCTTCATCTGTAATTGCGTTGTTATCCAAGGGTAACTGCATTATTTCAATAACAGCTAAATCTGCAGCTTCTAATAATTCTGCATCACTCAAATACGGGTTTTCCCATACCATGTTTGTATATTTTGTTTATGCTAATACATTTTTTTAATTAGATTTCATAAAAATAAATAAAAATAGCAGTTGTTACCAAATCGGAGAATCTAGTTCTTTAGTCCTGACGGGACTTGCCAGTCCGTATCACAAATAGCAAGTATTCACACAGTAATTGAAACTGCCCCTAAACAAATCTACTTCTCCAGTACCTGGACACTATACCGCACTTAGTTTTTAATATATTCATAAAAATATTCACACAATCGAAGAAATACAACACTTTTACAATCCACGATTTTACGATGTTCTGATTCTCACGCGGACTCTCAAGAAATGTGCATTCGTGACAGTCATATGATCACTGCAAGCAAATCGAGTGTTTTGATGGTAGATATTGGTGTACTTCGAAGTCCCGTCAGGAATTATCGCGGTTAGAGGCGACAGTAGTAAAATTACGCACTTAAAAACCTTGTGGGACTCTAAAGTCCCGTCGGTACACAAAGGGTTAAACGCGACACGCCAAAGCAGCTTGTTGCCTTTGGGCGGTAGTCAACTGAGCACTTTTAATCCTCAAGATTTTGGCATCCAAGTAGATGGGTCAACTGGGCACCGGTGCGGTGAGAACACATGCGTCAACTGAGCACTCTTGATGCGTCAATTCAGCACCGATGCTAATCAGGGCTAATGGCCTGTATTTGCAAGAGAGTAATAAAATACAAAGGTTTCTAAAGAAAAGCACAAAATTCTGTTTTTCGTATATTTACAACTATTTTTACACTGAATTGTCAACAATAATTATTTAAACACTTACAAGCATACCTACAAACTACAACTTATACCTATGCGAAACTACCTTTACAAAATCATATTCTTCAATCTTTCCAGATTTCAGATATTCAATATTGTTTCTGAGAATATCTTCCGCCTGCCTAACCCTTTTACTTTTTACAAATACGCGGGTATTTACACTTTGGATTTTTATATATACACTTGTCTGAAACTCCAACAGCGTATTGACAAACACGTTAATGTTTGGATGCGCGTGATAAAAACAATTTGAAAAATGCGCATGAAATGATTCGCAGGGGTTGTTAGTTAAACCTACATGGCTCGTATGGCATGACCACATGTCAGGCGGAAAAAGCGAATATTCACTTATACAGGGTGTCCCAGAACTAAGGGGCCATACGGTAATAGCAGATTGTTTGTGTACAAATATTACGATTTGTCTAATAAAGCATTATTTTTCTGTTACGTAGTAGAGGGCGCCACCTACGGCATTTTCTAGCCTTTAACACATCATAACTTTTTTGTGCTTCAGGGTATGATCTTTTTTCGCAAAGATATCGATTTTTCAACCTTTTCTACGTAAAACTGATATACTTTATTGGTGTCGCTACTAGCAGCCGTTTTCGAGTTATTTGAGTTTTAAAGTTTCAATGCATTGCAATCTTATGGGTATACAATTTGTACTTAGTCAACAAAGGTGGCTGTGGCTGTTTCGATGGTACGCGATCTGACAATTGCTGTTGTTAATTCACTTTTTGTGTCATTTTTAATGTAAATTTTTCTAAGTTGAGTTGTTTTAAGTAAAACTAAAACTTCACAACTTAACAACTACTTAAAACAACTCAACTTAAAAAATTTACATTAAAAATGACACAAGAAGTGAAGTAACAACAGCAATTGTCAGATCGCGTACCATGGAAACAGCCACAGCCCCTTTTGTTGACTAAGTACAAATTGTATACCCATAAGATTGCAATGCAGTGAAACTTTAAAACTCAAATAACTCGAAAACGGCTGCTAGTAGCGACATCAATAAAGTATATCATTTTTACGTAGAAAAGGTTCGTTGCGAAAAAAGGTCATATCCTGAAGCACAAAAAAGTTATGATGTGTTAAAGTGTAGAAAAGTGCCATAGGTGGCGCCCTCTACTACGTAACAGCAAGAGTTCAAAATTTGAATTCCTCGTTCCAAAAAACCCCTAATTTCCAAAATTTGTTGAAATATTTACATTTCTTCAAAAGTTATTAGAAAAAATTTAAAATAACAATTTAACTTTGACACCCTGTATCTTGGTTATTATAGACATTTGGACTATGTTTTATTAGACAAATCGTAATATTTGTACACAAAGAAACTGCTATTATCGTATGGCCCCTTAGTTCTGGGACACCCTGTATATGTGTCTGTCAAGTAATCAGCCATTTTTTCAAACGTCTTTGACTTTGGAAGATCTGCCATAAAGTCATTGACAAAACATTCCGACACTCTATCTGAGGAAAGAAATGGGAGCCCAAACAGATGCTGCTACCACTTGCCTTCGTCAGTAGCTTGTCGGTAAGTTTTTACTAACCCTAAGCTCTGAATTTTTCGAAACCAGCTTTGCGCCAAATGACAGCGACACCCAAATATTGTTGCAGAAGGCTACACAATTTTTACAGCATTATGTATACCAATCTCAAAGTCAATTATAATATGTTTTGGTTGTAATGGTATGTTTATCTTTGATGATAATTCCATTATACTTGTAAAAAGAGTTATGTATGTACTTGTCAGCTTATTAGGTAGCAAACAAAATAACACTGGTATATAATGTCCATTCCTTACACAATGTACACTGAACAATTGAAAAAAGAATTTTGGACAGTATTTGAAAGTGCCGTCCATATAATGTGTATCTGAACTACTTAAGCATCTTAAATTATTTTCACAACCTAAAATTACAATATTATTTTCCGAATTATTATACAGAAGAAAATCATCCTGCCTATCCGTTTTTAAATTGAAAGAGTTCAAAACTTCATGTACCTCACTCACGTTCTTCGGTATTTTAGGTAAGCAATTTAACCTATTTCGGCTTATGCAACGTCGAATCAGCCGTAAATCTCCTACTGTAACGTGTTCCTTGTAGCAAGAATTCGCAACTTCCTTGTTCATAATCTTGCTGGGCCTCTCACAAAGTTCACTTGTGGCTTTTCTCTTGCAGGAATTGTTTACCATTTGCCGGCCCGTTTTTTGCAGATCCGGAAGGTGGTTGTGGGTGAAGTCGAAGTCTACTATCTCTGTGCTGTCAACTACTAACTAGAAATAATGCTATATTTGCCATGTTATATACAAATTGGGACAGTACTGCGTACTGTTTCGACATTGGTTTAAGCACGATTAATAACCATAAAATATTTGTCACGTGATTTTCATTGCACCGGTAATATTCAATAATACAAAATACACGAAAAAAATAAATGTTAAATATTTTCCGGAAAAAATTGAAGAAAGTAAACATTAAAATTTGGTGCAGACATGGCGGGCACTGTAGAACTATGGATATAAAAAATACTGAAATATTCTTACCACTTGTAGTGTGACACTTCCCCTTGCAGTTTGTTGTAGTACACGTCCACAAAGTAACACCACTTTTCAATACTTTACGATTCCTGAATTTAATATCGTTAATTACTAACATTTCTGCCCACGCTCGCTTTGCATAACGTCTACTACAAATTCCATTTTAAAAATGGTTAAATAGTGCATACAGCAACCCTCTTTTATAGTTCTCAGGGTAGTTTTTCGAGAAAGTTATTTGGAGATATGTATTTGAGGAGATTATAAAGTAATTACCAACCATTAGCTAATCCTTATCTGCCACAGGTAGTCCAGTGCTGAGTTGACCCATCTCGTATACTTGCATTTTAAAGTTACCTGATTTAGCAGTGCTCAGTTGACCTATCATTAGTGCAGGGGATTAAATTTGGTGCCGAATTGACGCGCGCCCTTGCCTTTCTAGAGTTTCGGGATTTATCCAATGCGCCGTTACACCTAGGAAACTACTAATTGAAAATAACTTGTTAGTGAAGAACATACAGCTAAAAAAATCAACATACCTCTTTGCACTTGACCAACAATCTGCAGTTGTAGCAACATACGACACTTTTTCCATTTTTTCGAAAATACTAGCGTCAGTGTTTTGCAACTCCTGCTCCAATCTAGATTTTAACGTCTTTGAGGATATTATTTTGCTGAAGGCCTTTTATTAATTTCTCAAATGATGCTCCAGCTTTATTGCTCGAATAACAAATTGAAAATGGTTGCAGACTATCAACCACGAAATTTATAATTAATTTGTCCACCGACGCTTGGGATGGTTTTGAACCGAGGCAAACATTTTTTGAAAAACTATCTAGTTTCATTGCTTGGTTCTTGTGGCACTGTTGATTTCGTTTTCAGGACGCAGTTTGTTTCTTCATCAATTCAATTTTTTCATTTAATCGTTTCAAATGTGCTGGATGAGCATTCTATAAATATATTTGTAAAATAGAACAAAATCAAATACAGAGTTATAGGTACTGTAATATTAAGCAATATAGTATGGCAATTCAAATGTGATACGAAGACATTTAAAATACTGTATGTTGTATCACATTTATATCGCAGAGCTGGACACTATTCAGTAGACTGTTAGCTGTACATACATACCACAACATGTTTCCGTAGATTTGAAGAAGAAACAACACTTGATGACAAGATCTTAATTTTATTCATACATAATTTACATTTTGCCTTCAAATTATTCGATGTAGGGGAGACCGGTGTCGATTGTAGCAGGTGTCGAAATTAAAAAACCAAATGCCAATGCCATCTTTTAAAAATTGTCTGAAACGCTTTGCCATTTTGCCTTCAAATTATTCGATGTACGTTCCACACAATCAAAAATATCCATATAAGATTGCCACGGTAGTTGCAAATCTTTTGCATCAACACTATCACTACCAATTTCTCCATTTTTTCCATTTTTCACAAACAAATTCTCTTATGCGATGATGTCGATACAAAATCAGAATAGAGAATAAATTACCAGCTAGCCGTTAAATTAGAGAAGACACGCCGGAATACTTATTTTTTCAATTCATCCAATGGAAGTACTCTTTAAAAAGGTAGTTAGTTTCTCCCCCTGTGTTCTAAAAAAATTCTTGTTGTGCATTCTAATGTTGGGTTTTGCCCTACACTTGAATTGTTCATGTAACACCAAAAGCAGTGACAATAACTCGTTTTTACCTGCGTTGGCCCGGATTATAGATACTTCGTCAGGCGGAATTTTAACAAATACCAGAAAGTTTTTTCGTTTCAAGACACATTTGAAAAGTAATTGTCAAAAGTAATTGAAAATACATTACAAATTACTATCAAATTGTAATGAATTACAATTACTAATTACTATTTAACAAAAGTAATGCATTACAATTACTCGTTACCGAAAAAAGTAATTGAATTACAGTAATGCATTACTTCCATCCACTGACTGCTAGCTTGATGTATGAGGTGACTTGTGAGGACTTGTATGAAAGCCTTAAGTCGCTTCTGTCGGTGAGGTATGATACAAGTGATTATCCTGTAAACAATCAATTTAACTTTCCTCTGATTAATAAAAAGAGGATTGGCTTAATGAAGGATGAGTTGAAAGGTGAAATTCTCACAGAATTTGTGGGGATCAGGTCAAAAATGTACTGTATTAAACAAAACGGCAAAGACAAAATTAAAAAATCAAAAGGTACAAAAAAGTATGTTATTAAGAAATATTTAAATTTTGAAGATTACTATGGTGCATTAGTAGAAGGCACGTCAGTCGAAATGTCTCAAAATTTTATAAGATCATACCAACAAAAGGTGTATTCGATTGAACAAAGAAAGTTAGTACTTAATGCAAACGATGATAAACGATATTCAGTACCGCCTGATGGTATTGAAACATTACCATGGAATCACTATAAAATTGCAAATTTTGAGAATCAACCTGCTGTCTTGGCCAAATAATTTGTGTATTTTTTATGCTGCTGTTGGAAACTATTTATTCTTTTTAAATGATTATAGATATTGTCAAGATTTGTTTCAGGTGTAACATGACAAGGTCTCATTTTAATTGTCCTGTGTTTGGTTTGATTGTAGTTGGCAGTTACATCGGGCAAGATATCGATCCATTTGTGTTTCCCTCGCATGCTAAATTCCTTGTAGAGTTTAAGCTTAAGTGTTCTAATTACCCATTCGGCCATTGATGCCTTTACTGTACTGTCTGTTGAATAACGTTTTATATGATGCGTTTTCATAAGTTCTGGAAATGGTTTTCCTCTAAATTCTGTACCATCATCTGTTTGGAGTAGTTTAGTTTGACAACCGGCGCGGCGGTGATCTCTTTTAAAATATCCTCCATCGCGTTAGCAACCTCTTGACTAGTATTTGTCTTTAGTACACGTGTCCATAGAAATTTTGAAAAACAATCAATTACCACCAGAATATACTTGTAACCATTATTCACTTTACTATACGGTATAAATTCGGCTAAATCAGCTTGTAATAGCTCTCTGTAACCTTTAATGACCGTTTTTCTCCTTTTAAAATTTTTCCTAGTTAACCTATGAATTTCATCAACTACAAGGCGTTTCTGACTCATTGTTGGTGTTGCTCGTTAGCAAGGACCTCACTCTCTTTTTCAGTCGTCACAGCTTCAAGGTATAACAATTCTCCAAATAGAGTATTCAAATCGGACGTCTCTAAAGGAAATTCACTTGATACGCGAATGTTTAGGTGTTTATGTAACCTCTGGACAAGCGTAACTAGATTTATTAGAATCGTATATGATGTTTTTAATGTGTTTGCGAGTGGTATAATCTGAGCAGATGTTTCAGCGATTGTATTTTGTAGATTACGAATTTCCTTTGTAGGTTTACGTATTTTCCTCTTAGTTTCAGCATCTATAGTGTCTTTTGTAGATGCCACTAGATTGTTTACAAATTTTTTCGTTATAGCATCCGATTCGTTTATTGGCTCCTCGAGGTCAACTAATCGTCTCTTGTGCATGCTTACATGATCTTTCTCAACAATCAACGAACTCTGTTAACTGCATCCAAGTCATCTACCGGATTAGCTAGATTGCAAACTTTTCTATTTTCAACGTTAAAGTCACCATTTAAAGGAAGTTTAAATCCAATTCCAGGTGGTCCTTCTACACCACTACCAGCTGCACCGATGTGTTGATATTGGCGCCCGAACTTATCAACAACTATCTTGATAATAGCGATTATGCAATGAGTCCCGCTTCTCTTAACTCTTCAACAATCGATAGAATTTCATTGTCATGAGAATTATTTCCAGCCCACTTTGATGCATACAACAATCGCAGTCTGCTTATCAGTTCAGATGGATTATTCTAATAAACAAAATCAGTATTATTATTGTTTACTTTTTTGTAGAGACCGTCACCGTGTTTTTTTCCTTGGCGATTTCGGAGGTGGCGTTGTCGGAGATAAAAATGCATGCAAAATATTTATGTATTTTGAAGTTTTGGCTGGTTGCAATGCTCCAGTATCAGTATAATTGCGTTTATGTGCATTAGTTTTGTTTGTATATATGTATGTGTTATCAGCTGTACTTAAGCGGCGTATTAGACACAGCATGTGAGGTATGTGGTTTTCATAGATAGTTGTGGTTGTCAATTAATAATGTATGAAATATAAGTAAATAAATAAAAGTAACATAGAAATGAAACATGGCGCAGTCGTAAAAGGAAATAAGCAGAACAAAGAATTGTAACAAGGTAGAGGAAACGGAAAAAGAAAGAAGTGTGCAACAGACAGAACCTAGAAAAAAGCAGCACGTGCGCAAATAAAACGTTAAAAATGGAATTTAATAAACCTTCAGTTTTAAAACTAACAGGAAATGTAGCCGAAAACTATAAATACTTCAAATCTGAAGTAATGATATACTTTGTGGCTACAGAAACTAGTGAAAAGTCGAAAGCAGTGCAAGTGGCAAGGTTAAAGAATTTATTGGGGTGCGAAGCGCTACGACTGTATGAAACAATTACAAAAAAGAAGCCGGAGGATGAAACTGTTGAATCTATATTAAGTGAACTAGAAGAGTACTGCATACCGAAGAGAAATGAGATTATGGAAATCTACAGATTCTTCAACAGAAAACAAGGCCAGGGAGAACCTTTCGATAGTTACTATGCAGACTTAAAACAATTAATAAAGTCATGTGAATTTACAACCCAAGAAGATAAACTGATGAAAGCCCAAATAGTACTAGGAGTCCGGGATAAATCGCTGCAACAAAGACTGTTACAAGATGACCTAAAGTTACAGAAAATGGTAGAAATGTGTAAAGCTGTTGAGTTAGCAGAGAAGAATATGAAGGCACTTACAGATAATGCGCACAAGGAAGAAGAAGTGTTTACAGTCAGAAAACAAAACCATATGAAAAATAGGTATCAATAAGACAACAAAAGCAAACCCGCGAAAATGTGTAAAAAATGTGGTAAACCATTATTTGCAAATCATAAGTGCCCAGCTTTTGGAAAAACATGTTTAAACTGTAAAAAGCAAAATCACTTTGCAAATGTTTGTAGGTACAGATCACAACCTAGAAGTAATACTAAACAAATTGCAGAAGTTGAGGCACAAGGTGAACAATATGAATTTCAAATTAATGTATTAAATATGACAGCTATAAGTACTAACATTAATAATTGTAAACAACGTAGTTGGTTCAAGGAATTAGTAGTCAATGGCAAAAAGATAAGATTTAGGGCCAGATTCAGAGACCTCCCTAATTCTCCACTTACACTCATTGCTTACTAATTCCTCCCGAACCTCACCGAATGGCATTCATAAATGAAAAACGTGAAATGAGTGACTCAACAGTCCCTAAATAGTTAGTGACAAATGAGTGAGATTTTAGTCAGGCTTGGAGTACCCTTATTATTAATAAAGCTTCACTAACGGTTAACACGAATGGTAAATTATATACGTTTGGACGAAAATTCTGTTAATTTATTTTGATTTGGTAATTTTTAATGCTAATTGTGTACCTACTAAACATGATGAATGATGATTTTTTGGAATTCATTCGTTATATTGATGAAGATGTCTATTTACCAGTACCTAGGTAATATATACCATGAAAGATAAAAAAAAATTGTAATTTACGTATATCCAATCTATTTTTATAGAAATATTTTGCGAGATAACCTCAATCCGCTAGAAAGGTACTCAAATACTGAGCTTCTAGAGAGAGTGCGATTTTCGAGGCGCTCTATCGTAGAGATACTTTTGCCGATGGCATATCCGCAAGCCCAAAACCCAAATAATCAGGGACTTCCAATACCGCCTATTTTAAAGCTGTATTCAGCATTGCGTTTTTTTGCAACTGGAAGCTACCAGGTACGTTCTTATTAATTGTTGAAAATTTTATGGGATTATAATTATGTTTGTTTAGAGGGTTTGTGGCGATATTGTCTCCGTCAGCCAGTCATCGGTATCAAGGATAATCCACGAAGTTAGTGAGCAATTATCACAAAATCTTGCACAACATGTGAAATTTTCAAATAATGATTATTATCGTACCCCTAAAAATAGGTTTTTTCAATTGCTGGTTTTCCTGGGATTATTGGCTGTGTTGACGGTACCCATATAGAAATAAAGAGCCCTGGGGGCCTAAACGCTGAAGTTTATCGGAATCGCAAAGGATGGATGTCGTTAAACGTTCAAGTAGTAGCTGGACCTTGCTGTGAAATCCAGGACATTGTTATTCGCTGGCCAGGTTCAGCACATGACAGCAGAATTTTTAACAGTAGTACCGTTCGCATGCGCCTAGAACGTGGTGACTTACCTGGTATTTTGTTGGGCGATAGTGCATATGCACAAACAAGATACTTGTATACTCCGGTGTTAAACCCAACAACCAGAGGGCAAAATCGGTACAATTTTGCCCACATTAGGACAAGAAATGTGGTTGAGCGCACGTTTGGGATTTGGAAAGCCAGATTCCGTTGCTTAACAAATCCCTTACAATATAACTTGAGAAGCATAACAAGAATAATTGCAGCTACAGCTGTACTTCACAACATAGCAATAAGCCAAAGAGAGCAGCTTGCCGAAGAACAGTTTATTGCAAATATTGTACCTAATCCACCTGCTCCCATTCAAATTCACATTAATAGAGAAATTTTTGTATTCATTTTTTTTGTTTTATTTCGTTGTTCATGCTGGATCCATGCAGAAAACATTTATTTATTATACCCTACAATTTTTAAATAAAACGTAATTTTTTAAAGAAATGTTTTATTTATGTTCTAATTTAGCCGTTTTTATTTTCTCCTGCTTGAGGCACTCTTGAGCTATTTCCAACCTCACTTTGGCTTCTTGTACTCTCAGCTGCTGTTCTTCCAGCCGAAAAGAATGAAGTTCCTCGTCTTGCATTCGCAACCTGTCGGTCCGCTCTACCCGTGCCGCAAGTTCTGTTTCAATGGCGGTACCTCTACAAAATCCACTCTTCTTTTTAGGGGAAGCGATGCTTGGCGTTGGTTGCGGTATTTCTACATCTGAAAATTTTTTAGTCTGAATTAAGGCATATTTTAATCAAATGCAGCCCCATTTGGGCCCACTGTCATTATACCATTTAAAAAAGCTTATAATATGGCGTGATAACAACACATTAACTTTTAACGATTAGTAAATTAGAACAGGGCTGAATAAATCTTGAGATTGATTTTAATAAATTACCAAAACATATAATCACAATATTTTAAATTATTAATACTTGTATTATCATACCCTGTATTTCTATTTCCTCAATAATTGGAAATAACGGCAAGTCTGGAGTAAAGCTGTCTTCCTGGCTCTCAGCTGACACTGATGCGTCCGCTGCACTCAACATTAATGTGTCGCTATCAACTGCATCCTTCAGCTCTATATCGACGGTGGAGAGTACATCGTCCATGAAATCGTCCCTAGCAGGTGGTTTATATGAGCCACCACCTGTTGCCATTCTCTGAATTTTTTCTTGGCTCAACTGTTTCTTAAGACGGCTCTTCATGTTCTCCCAACATTTACGTAATTGCTCTGGAGTTCTCTACAAACATTTCAGTGTTTTAAATCCACACGATTTAAATGAATCTTCTGCTTATTTAATACAGAAAACTATACTTACATTACAGTGCTCTGCTACAGCATTGAATTCATCTGTAATAGTTTTCCAAATTCGTTTCTTTCCCGTTACCGAAACAGCATCGGTCTTCTTACATTCTACGATGTGGCTGTATTTAGTCACAACTTCCTTCAAAAACTCTTTTTCCTCCCCGCCCATAAAGTTTCTCTTACTACTACCACTCATTCTTAATAACAAACAAAACACATGCACACAACTAATTACTAAACGAACAAAACAACTTAAACAACTAACAACAAAAACAACTTTAACAACAAGAACAAATTTAACAACGAAAACAAACTTAACAATATAAATAACGAATGACGACAAATTAAAATATTTCGGTCGCAAAAGACCGACACGCTGCAACGCTCACAAAAATAAGGTTAAGTCGTACCGTATCTGACAAATGACTCGTGAAGTTGGCAGTTTAGTAACATTCAGGGTTGCCTATGCATTTTTTAGTAAAATTTTCGCTACCAATCGTTCCCCTAATGAAATTTTTGACAGATAGTCCACTCAAATCTAACTCAGGTTAGGCACTAATTTCTCACTGTCTCTGAATATGAAAAGTAAGGGTGAGGAAGATTAGTACTAACTTGAGTGAGAAATTAGTGACTAACAAGCTGAGTGTGAGTGGAAAATTAGGGAGGTCTTTGAATCTGGCCCTTAAACTCGATAGTGGAGCACAGGTAAATACACTTCCTGTGGCTATAGCAGAAAAAAATAAGTGGATGGGTAAACTTGAGCCAACTAATGTCAAATTAAATGCATTTGGTGGCTACCAAGTGGTACCTATAGGTGTTATAAATGCTAAAATAAGTAACGAAAATCGTAGTGTAGAAGCCACATTCTATATTGTTAAAAGTGAAATATCAATATTGGGTTTACCTACATGTATAGAATTAAATTGTATACAACGTATAGATGGCATAGAAAGGGAAGCAGTAAGCGATAGAGAGGAGTTTATAAAGTCTCATGTTGACGTCTTCGAGGGACTAGGTGAGTTTAAATACAAATAAAATCCGGTGCAATTCCTGCAACTATGCCACCTAGACGTGTTCCAATAAGTATTCGAGATAGATTAGAAAAAACTTTAAAAGGTTTAGAAGAAAGGGGAGTAATTATGCAGGTTGATAATCCAGGAGAGTGGATTAATAATTTGGTAATTATAGAAAAACCAGATAAAACACTGCGTTTATGTATTGACCCTATTGAACTTAATAAGTTCATAATACGTGAATATTATACTATCCCGTCATTAGAGGAAATTCTGCCAAAGTTAGCGAATAAAAAATTATATTGTGTTTTTGATTTAAAAGATGGGTTTCACCAAGTCAAATTAAACCCAAGCTCTAGCAAACTATGCACCTTCAGTACACCATTTGGGTGTTACAAATTTTTGCGTGCACCTTTTGGGTTAAGCTCAATTCCTGAAATATTTCAGAAATTAACGCAAAAATATTTTGGTGATATAGAGGGGGTTAGTGTGTACTTTGACGATATTTTGTGTTCAGCCACAACTAAAGAGGAGCTGGACAAAATCGTTAAAAAAGTTATCCAAAGAGCTAGGGAAAACAATATCAAATTCAATCAAGCAAAACTACAATATTACGTAGATGAAGTCAAATATTTTGGATTTGTATTCAATAAAGCGGGTATGAAACCAGATCCTAATAGGGTAAAAGCAATCAAAAGTTTAAAACCTCCAAAAAACAAAAATGATTTACAAAAAATTTTAGGTGTCATTAATTACCTAAGATGTTTCTTGCCAAATATGTCTGAGATTATATCACCTCTCAGAGAGTTATTAAAAAACAATGTAGAGTGGATTTGGACAGAACTCCATAGCAAGCAATTAGAAAAAATTAAAGAAATGATTAGCGAAACTTCAATATTACAACCCTTTAATGTAAATAAGGAGATCACTATTCAATGTGACTCATCGAAAGATGCTTTAGGATGTTGTCTGTTACAAGACAACAAACCCATCACGTATGCATCTCGTTCGCTAACACAGACCGAATGCAATTATGCACAAATTAAAAAAGAAATGCTATCAATATGTTTTGCATGTGAAGAATTTCATAAATATATCTATGGTCATAGGATTAAAATACAAAATGATCATAAACCATTAGTTTCACTTGTAAAAAAAGATCTTTTCAAAATAAAAAACAATCGGTTAAGACGATTGAGAATGAAAGTTTTAGTTTATGATTTTGAGTTGACATATCTGCCAGGATCTAAAATGCATATTGCAGACCTCTTATCGCGAAACTTTATACAAGATAAACAAACTGAAAACAAACTCACGGAAGATGTGATACATACATTGAGTGTAGGATTCTTTAGCATAAGTGAAAATAAAATTAGACAGTTTATAAGAGAAACTAATGCTGATGAGGACCTTAAGCAAGTTGTAATAAATTATAAAAAAGGCTGGCCAAAAAATTGTAGCAGTGGTGGAGAATTAAAACATTATTACAAACTGAGAAATGATATCACTGTAGAAAATAATCTTGTCTATTATAACGATAAGTTAATAATACCTAAAACAGAACGAATAAGAATTTTGGAAATATTGCATGAAACGCACCTAGATATAAATAAAACAAAAGAAGTGGCTAAAAATAATTTATATTGGCCTGGTATGTTATCAGATATTGAAAATTACATATCTCGTTGCTTGTTATGTTTAAAATATGGAAAATCACAGGTGAGAGCACCACTAATGCCTCATGAGTGGACCTCGGATTTATAAGCACAAATAATAGTTGAAATAAGTATTAAATATGCATTAAAAATATGTAAAAATAAGCTTTAATATGCATTTATAAGCACGAATATATATTTATAAGCACAAATAAGTAAGTACAATCTCCTTATACACAGTAAAACACAGTTTTATTTTACGGGAATATTCTATGATTCCAGTGCGAGCAAGATTTGTTTCTTTAAGACAAAACACATCAAAATATTTTAATCATTTATTTATTTAAATAATAGTAAGTAATACATAATAAAAAGTGCAAAATTCAAACCGATGAACTACAACCACAATTTATTTAACTCTGGAATATTACGCAGCAAGTAGGTGTATTTAAAAAAAATCAGCGGTAATTTGAAAAGCAATACGTAACTAACACTTTTTCTAAATTCTCTGGGGAAAAACTCCTACGTTTTTTTATTAAAAATTAGCTTGTAGGCAGAAAACGACCTTTCAACGCCGACTGATGTTAAACGCGCAAATTTAAAAAACGGTGTTAACTCTATTGGAACGTTATTGGGCAAGTCAGAATCCCTTCCTGATAATACCTTCTCGATAGCATCCAATATGTGGTATCCAATATTTTTGTTAAGAACATAATCAAATTTAGTTTTAACAATTTCCGCAGTATTTCCTTTAGTACTTTCTATATCACCTTTTAGAGTTCTTATAATGTTTAAACCCTCACTAAGGCTAAGATGGGAACTTTCTAATTTTTTAATAGCGTCTGCAATACACAAAAAATTACTACAAATATATACAATATCCTTAATTAACTTTTTGTCTTTCACAAGACATTTTACAGTTTCAATCGAACTTGCATCGTTCTCATCAACATCGTTAATTACTCCTACTACATCGTTACAATGGTTTGCATAAATTTCTACTGATTTTAACCAGGTCCGCCATCTCGTTACAATAGGTTGCGGGGGTAAACTTAAGTTGGGAAACTTTGATTTAAAGTGAGCGACGCGCAACGGTGCTTTAAGAAATACTTTTTTAGTTGCAGAAATCAATTTGTGCTAGACAAGTAACATGAATTAAATTAGAATAAAATGGGAGCAGTAATTTTGCCGCAGCTACCATATATGGCGCAGCATCTGTATACATCACTAAAACTTTTTTATCGTCAAGTTGCCCCGGAAACAAAAATCTGAGGCAAGAATTTACAAAATATGCGATTGTATTGCTATTTGTTTTTTCCAAGACTTTTGAACATACCAAATATGATCTTGTTGAACAGGATTTGCTTAATTTACCTATTATAAAATTAGCGACATAATTTCCTACTGCATCAGTAGTTCATCTACTGAAAACCAAATGGGGTGTCCTGCAACGTCTTCCCTTATTTGCTGAACGGTAGAAGTATAGCAAACGTCCAAGTAGTTTTTTCTTAAAGTTGATTCAGTAGGAATGCTGCGATTACAATATTTTTCCAAGAATGCTCTTAAAATAGGATTTTCAACAGCGTTGCATGGAATATTTGCAGCAACCAAAGCACGACACAACTCTTGAGAAAATTCATTTCTGCTGGTTCCTGGATTTGTTAAAAACGTTTGCTTTAGTTTTTCTTTCCGAGCAACGCTGGCCTAATGTAAAGACGTTTTAACATGTTGCTGTATCTGGTGTTACTTGTTGCTGGAGACCTTTAAAGTACATAAAAATGTTGTACTATCGATCACTCACTGATCTGATGATCGATCAGTTTTAAATTCGCAACAAAAGCAGAAATTGGTTAATACGAAAAAGCTAAACGTAATGTTAACAACTTACTTCTTTGTTGCATGCGTTACAAAATACGACGTCACCATCAGATGAAAAACAATCGTAGTCTTTCAGCCACAGTTTAATTAGCACACTTTTTGGGGTTTTGTCCTTTCCCATTTTCAATACAAGCGCTAGGCGAAGCGGTGATGACCACGAACAGGGAAACAATAAGGCGCCGTTCAAACTGCAGGTTCAGAGATTCCTTTTAGAAGAAGGGATAAACATCCCCCAGCTATATTTTTAAGTAATTTTCAACTGAAATTGTTAACGACTTTAAGCACTTGCTGAGAAACAGGAAATCCAGACTTTCGACAAATCTTTGAAATAGGCTCCCTAGTAAGAAGCTTAGAATAAGTCTCAAACACCCATTGTTAATTTCTTAGAACTGATAACCTCAGGTAGACCTCAAGAGTGCCTAATTTTGGGAAAGTTGGGAATAACACATTCGAACAGAATTTAAAGTTCCCTTCAAAATAAGATATCCAAATAAGTGCGAATAACATTCAAATTAGCACTAAAAAGCAAATTAAGCACAAATAAGCATATTTTATAAAAATAAGCATGCAAACGTCAGAATAAGCCAAATAAGCATTTATAAGACCAGCTCATTTGCTTTAGAATTGCTTGAAATGGCTTTATCTTGATTTTCAGGGTTGTATATCTAATACAAATAAATAAGCATTTGCTTAAAAATCCGAGGTCTACTCATATCCATCCTCCAAATAGAGAAATATTTCCTGCCAACTTTTGTCCAGAAGTATTTTGTTTTTGTTATTTTCATTGGTTTTATCCCAAATACAGGGCTTAGATTCCACTAGTTCAATTAATGTTACTATATCGTATCGAAACCGGCCATTTTTTAGTTTCAACCAAACGAATCCACACCGCTCACAAAACATCAAATATAAATATTTATCCAAAATCGATTTTTAATAATCACACTTTATGAACTGTAACCTCCGATGACACGAGTGGAGTGACTGCTACTCGCCGACACGTAGTTGCCTGTAACGACATGATACCGATATATCAGCGAGTGTGAAAGCATTCCCATTTATTTACATGAGATTACGCGTCCACCGGCATCGTTGTCGTTGTCGTACCGGTGTCGTTCGGCCAGTGTGAAAACGCCCATCCTAGTGGACACCCTCTACAATTTTACGTTTGTATAAATATGATTCATTGTATGTTATAGAAACATACGCCATATTGTTTCATATTTATGGAAAGGGCATGTTGAGGATTATTTGAATTTAAAACATCACTCAGTGCATTGAGTCTACGACAAAACTGTGCTGTTGCTGCACTGTCTTCTAATCCAGGTACATCTTTGTATTTTTCGAATGCTATAGCATTCGTTTCACTAAATAACTGTAATAAGTATTATGATTATATATTTTTAAATATTTGAGACAAATTTACCTGAAAGAGTAATGAATTTGTCATTTTTCATGATTTTGTGGATTAATATGTCTTCTAGTCAATTTGTAGGCATATTTAAATAAAAATGACTTTTCATGAAGTACTTAGTAGAACAATGAAATGTACCAGTTTTACTATACCATCTGGAAACTGAAAAAACATCGATATCATTAAATGTAAATTATGATAATGATGTCAATTTCTGAAATGGCTTATTATGTGTTGTATAATGCCCTGTCGTATACTTATATTACTGGCTTATTGATTTATATTTTTAGTTTGTATTTTGTAATATTATTAAGAAATATATTACGCGCAGCATTTGTTTAGCTATTACCCTGTTTCGAATGCATTTCAACAAGTTGGGAAAATCTGAACACATTCGTAAGTAACTTCCTTTTATTATCTACAGGATGTTCAAATCAAGGTTCCTGGCAATTGCCAATTTCGTAACATTTCCACATGTTTCGGTTCCATGTTGCACCAACTAATGTTGTAACATCAACGTAAGATCTGCTTTTTCACACAACAAGAGAACACATTCTGATACTAATTTACCTTGAACTTTTCCTGTAATATTTCCCCTTGTGTGGAAACAACCTAGTGGTTGCATATTTTTTCCAGAGAAGGATTGAAACATAAATAGCAAAACATGATCCCCTAATTTATTCTTTTGACTATTTGCTGTATATTTGACAAGATCAACAAAACCAATTATTTTCGTTCTATTTTTGTCAAAATGTTTTGATTCTCTTATTTTGCATTCGTCAATCATTAATGTTCCGTGCCTCTCATATTCTGGAATGCTACTTGTTTTTCTAGATATTAAATGTAACAATTCAACTTAGAACGCAAAAGAACTATTTAGATTCCTCATATAACGACAAAGAATACTAGGTCTCTAATACCTAGTATTCTTTAGAGGGTAGTGACAGCATATTTTTATTTCGCATGTGGAAGTATAATTTTGGGCTTTTTATTTTCATTAAAATGCAATTATACATCCAATCTGCACTCTAAAGGCCCAATTCGACTGAGGCACCATTAGACGACATGCAGTATGCCTCATGTCGTCGAGTGTTGCCTGTTTCTAGATGTGCGACTATGCCACAAATTTTTAACAATGTGGGACGTGAAACTTGTCGACCAACGTCGCATGCGCTTTGTCGTCTGTGTTTGTAGCATGCGTCTAAACCAATTCCATACAAACAACCAGTTTCTTGCATCATGTCTTTAAAAATGGTCGTGGTGGCTGCATATTTGGTTATAGCTTTGAGAAGAAGGAGAAGAAGAAAGCCGAAGTGGTGGAGGAGAGAATTTTATGTTCGTGGTGAAGAAGCTCGGAATGACTTTTACAATAAATTGGTTGCTGACGATGAAACTTTATTTCGAAACTTCACGCGAATCAGCAGAGAAGATTTTGAATACTTGCTAGGGAAGGTCTCCCCGACTATAAATAAATGTGACACCAGTTTTCGTGAGGCAATACTAGGTCATGTGAGGCTATTAGTAACATTAAGATATTAAACTACTGGCGATAGCTATTCCCTCACTTATGTATCTGTTCCGGATATCTGAGCCAAGCATTTCACGAATTATTCCAAAAGTATGCAGAGCTTTGATCGACGTTCTACATGATTTGATCAAGGTAAATAAAATTATTATCATTATGTTAAATATTTTATTTTTCATGCAAAAAATACAAGATATTAAGTCACTTATGGGAACGGATCGCTAGGAATTCAGAGATTATTGGAAAAGGCGAAAGCTGTTCATGTCTACTTTCATAGTTGTTAAGAGGTGTGGAAGTACGAGTGCTAGAGATATTCTCGGCATCACATTTGCCCATAGCTGCTTCAAATAATATATTATTCTTCAAATGCTTTACCATAGTTCGTGCTCTAGGGCCTAGATTTCGCATTTCATTCGCTACATGTTCTCCATACGTTGAACACTCACACTCTCTTTGACACGCACTTTTTAGAATATTGTATGCTTCTTCTTCGCGGTCCGAGGGAGGTGTAAAGCGCTTATTCTTCCCTGTTTTTTTTTTTTTCATAGGTGCAACGAATATTTGACTTCCCTCTTCAGTGCTTGTTCTTTTGCTACAACTGAGTTTATTGGGCGTTAAATGCTGATTATGAGATTCATTGCTTTCTGCTTGAGTATCTTGGGTGTCTTGAGTGTCTTGAGAATCTGAGAATAAGTCACCTTCTTCCTGCAAGAAAGATACAAATACTAAGGTAGATCAACTAAATTTGTTTTGCATTTTTCCAGATTCCGTGCACTGAAGATGAGTGGAGAAAGATAGCAAAAGATTTTAAAGTTTCCTGGAATTATGCACATTGTGTTGGAGCTTGTGACGGAAAACATATTATCATGCAAAACCCAAAAAACAGTGGCAGCATGTTCTTTAACTACAAAGGAACTTTTAGCATCGTTTTGATGGCCGTTGCAGACGCCAACTATTGTTTTATATACGCTAATATTGGTTGTCAAGGCAGAATTTCTGACGGAGGTGTTTTTCTAGAAACGGCATTTTTTAAAAAACTGTCAAAAAACAATCTAGCATTACCGCCTCCACAGCCACTTCCTGGTAGCAATAAGTTATCGCCTTATGTTATATACGGATGATGCGTTCCCTCTACAGGAACAGATCATGAAACCTTTTAGCGGCTAACACGATAAAGGCTCTTGTGAGAGAATATACAACTATAGACACTCACACGTTCGCAGAGTAGTGGAAAATACTTTTGGGTTGCTAGCATCAGTGTTTCGTGTCTTTAGGAAGCTACACAACAGCATGCATTTATCTTCACAACTTTTTGAGAAACAGTAAACCTTCGAGGTCACTATACAACCCTCCAGGAACTTGTGACAATGAAACACAAGATGGAAATATTATTCGGGGATCATGGAGGACAGTTATCCAAGGAGGTACTGGTATACAGGATTTGCAACGTAGAGCACGTAGGTCAACTTTTGAAGCTAAAGAAGTGAGGGACGAATTTATAAGATATTTTAATTCAGATAAAGGAAGTGTGCCGTGGCAGGATCTTCACGCCTAATGTTATTATATTAGTATAGTTTGAGTAGATTTATTCTTAAAAATATTGATTAAATTAAATCTTAGCATTCGTAAATAATTATTCAGTTTAATATTAAAAAAACTCACCCCAGAGTCATCCGCGTCACTAACAGTTGACGTGGTTGGTCGAGGTAAATCGACGTCTAGTAAAAAATTCAACAGCTCAAACGCAAACCATTTCCCTTTCTTGGAAGGAGATGAACCACTCTTCCTTGAACTTTGCAGTTTTTTTCGTTTACGATGGAAAGCTGAACGCAAATTCTTGATTTTCTTTTTCACCTCAGTCACAGTACATTCGTATTTACTCGCTAGCTGTTTCAGCTTATCATTTTTTAATCTGTTGTCTTTATAATCACTAATTTTATTATTCCACAATTCCGGTGAATTATGATAATCTTCAATAAAAAGGTAGTTTTGTTGGATAATGGCGACATTGTTCGACAAGCTGAATCTTGTTGAGAGGTGACGCATGCGTCCGGCAACAACAGTCAACATGTGGCATGCGGCAAAGATACATGCGTCATGTCACTTCATGTTCCTCCGGTTGAAAGACTGTGTGGCATGCGTATTGCCGCATGCTACATGTTGCCTTAGTCGAATTGCGCCTTAACGATTTCCCGCAGAAGAACGCTTGTTAGATTTAATGCACATCTTAACAATATCCTTTTGATTTTGATTATCAGGTAGAGTAGCCATTAAAATATTTAGTCGTTCTATATGCAGTCTCTTTTGCTTTAGATGGTTTTTCTTTTGCTCGTGAATTTTATTCCTAAGCTTATAGTTCAGCCGTCTAATTGTTGTATTTGCGCCATATGTAAATAGGTGACTTTTTAATCGTAGGCAGTAGTCGCAACTACTTTTCTGATTTTTTGTAATGCTGTTACACTTTCTGCTATATATACTATTTTTTCCGAAAAAAACATTAATATACAGTCGAACTTCCATATATGGAAGTGTCAAAGGACCGCGAAAAAAATTCGTTATATAGAAAATTCGATATATAGAAAATAAAAAAAATTATCATACACATAACGTGAAGAATAACTGTGTGGCATGGTTCTAAAAGGGCCAAAGTCAAAAATGCTTGTTTTGAGTAAATGTTGTTTAAAATTCAGTGTTTCCTTCAACATTATGTTTTTTTTTTAAATTGTACAATTATACAGAAATTTGTTATTTTAATTATTAAAATATAATTATATTTCTTATTTTTAGGTATTTTAAAATTGTTATTTTGGTAAATAAGAACTTTGATATGACTTTGGCCGTTTTACGAAAACCAATAATATTAGTTTTAACTGACTTTGGCCTTCATTTAATTTGAAATGGTTAGTTCGGGAGGCAGTGAAACAGCACAGCTAATGCGGAATAGCAAGAAATAACGTTTATTAAGAAAAAAGATTACAAAACATTCGCTGCAGCGTCTTCATCGTAGTCGGGTTCGTCGTCCGGGTGGTATTCATCTGTTTCTTCCGATGGTAATAATGTATTCTAAAAAGTTTGATAATATGAACGGCTGTTGGCGCCGATATAGGGCATTAATTCGTTTAAATTCTGAATTTTTAAGGCAGGTAGCTTTAAAAAAGTTTCTGAAATTGGTGATAATTGTGGCATCTAAGAGTTCCTCAATCTCTTTCTCGTCAAGTCGAGAATGCTAAATTCTTCTTCAGGGTTGATAGAATGTTTGTAAAACACTTTACCTAGATCATTAGTGCGGTACTGTATCCATCGAATTTGTGACCAACCGACTACCATTCCCATAGTATTGGTTTTGCGATGTTGAAAATATACTCCATTGAGTAGTTCTTTGAAATGTAGGAACTGACTCTGCTGAACCTCTACAACCTTGATTGGTGGATTCTTGGGCTTCATTCGAATTAAATTTGCCCAGTCTCTTTGTATATAGACATTTGCAGTCGTGTACTTTTTTGTTTTTTCTATGGCAGCATGAATGGTATCTGCTTCCATATGTGTATGTCCAGGCACTAAGAATTTGTGATTTATGGTTACCTCTCTCCATCTAAGGCTAAATTCACGTACAATAGTTAGTACATTACTGCTATTATAACGTTCTTGTTTTGGCCAGGGCAACAGTCGCTATACATACTAATTTCAGTTATCTCTACAGGAAGAGTTCTTAGGTGCAAGTAAAGACAAGAACCGATTTCTTGTCCTCCTCTCTTTGCAATTGTCTCATCCCATACATAGCAGGTCGATGAATTCTTCCCTTTCATGGTCTGAAATATAGTCAAGTTGAGAGTCCACAACTTAGCTTGTAAAAAGATATGCCAGGCTTCAAATATGGGGTCGGAAGATACTTTTGCAAATCGAAACTAAGTGTTACGATGTTTGAGTCAAAGGAGTGACTCTTTATTTTATCATTCTTTTTTTCTTTATAAACAGAATGTTTATTTTTTTCCTGTTGTATTTGTGATTTTTGGAATACATCGTCAGTCGTCTTTATGAGCATGTCGGTCCTATCGCAAGTTCCGCAAGTATCATTTTGCGGTTTGCGAAATGAAAAATTGAAATCGTCTACAAATATTTTTCTATAAATAGCTTCATTTCCTGGAATGTAGTTTTCATCTTTGCAGTATTGTACATACAGTTTATACATTTTAGAAATGCTTGAATCAGATTCTAGATACTTCTTTGCTGTATGATTTCTTGAGTAGTGACTTTTATATACAGGAAACATGTTAATATGTTGCCTTATGATGTCTTTGTCTGCTTCGCGAATTTTAGGTTGATTTCCATGGAGTCCTCTACCGTCTTGAGGACAAATGCTTGACGAAGAACTTCGCCTTTTTTCTGTAATCACTGTGCAGAAACATTATTTGGCAGACCTCTACTCTGTTAGAACCGTTACTCAGGTAGTATTTCCTTGTGTATTTTCGTGGGCTTTCGTCAGTTTCATTATTTTGTAATCTTTGAACTTGTTTACCTGCTTCTTGTATAGAATTGGCAATGTACTGATTTTGACCTTCAGTAGGAAGATTCGTTGACAATCACTTGTGTTTCTTTAAAATTGCTCTCGGATGTCATTGCAGGTTCTTGAATATTTTTTGTATTTTCATTACTTAGAGGTAATGAGCTAATTCCGTAATAGTCTGTGACACAGTCTGCTAGTATATTCTGTATGTCTTCAGCTAATGAAGGCGCAGGACTTGAATCAGGAGTAGACGCCCTTTCACCTAAATTGGCTTTTGCTTGGCATTCACTTGATTCTGTAAATAAATGTAATTTCATAAAAGGTATTGCTAAATAACTTTTTAAAATAGGTAACGTTATGTACTTGTGTGCGCCTTTATTATAATAGGACTTTTGTGTTATCGTCTGCTTTTAACTTGGTTAAACTGTTAAACTGGTTGTAACCTGATAGCAGAATGATTTAATGCAGTCATACACAAAAAGATTGATCAGTATCTTTATGGTACATAATACATTGGGAAACAAAGTTTGAAGCCGATTTAACAGGAAAAATAAACCATAACATAACCTAAAAATTTTTCTGTTCATATTTTTATGTACTGATTTAGCATTTATTAGTTTTTAAACTTTTTTTACAAAAAATATGTCATATATTATTGCAAAAATAAGCTAAGTCCATGGACATAAACTACATTTGAAAGCAAAAAATTATAACACTATAAAAATGGCTCATTATCATCAATGGCTTCTTCGTCTACATCATTTTGAACTTTTTTTCCAGCGTTTTTCAACGCCCCTTTATAGAATAGATTTTCCTCGTCTGTTAATTCGACGTATTTCAGAAGATGTTTAACATTTGACTTTTTGTCTACGCTAATTTTATTGTTAGATGGTGACGGTTGCGCATTGTCCAAGGCATTGGTGATATTGGTATTGTTGCTTTTCAAACCAACGTGTGAAGTAGGTGATCCAGTGTAAGTGCTTTGCACTGCCACTACCTTTTTTCCTTTACGATAAGTAAAACAACATTGCTCGGATATCTTGAAGGGAAGTTTCGTTTTTAGCATAGCATAAGCTAAGTCCTTGTAAGCTTTAATATTCCAGTCCCTACCATTTTGCAGAACTGTAGAATTTTCAGCAAAGATATCGTAATAGCCTTGTGGACTCACAATTACTTCTTTTTTCGTATTATCTTTTCAGAACGTCCGAACACACGATCAGCTGGCATGAAACTGTGCCCTCTTACTGGAAAAATGTGCTGAATTTCTTGGAATATGCTATTATTTTTGTACATGACAGATCTTATTCTGACCCGGGCACGAATCAGAAAATAATTTCAAAGTGTGTGGTCTTTGCGCAGGATATAACTCAAGGTACTTAGCTTCGAATGCATTAAGAAAATGTAGTAATGCAGAACATACTTCATTTGACCCCTTACCACTTTCATTTTCGGTCCAGGTATATGGGAAAGTATTTTCTTTGTTCTGATTGCCCTCAATTATCACAAAAGTAAGATTATACAACCATAATTGCCTCATATAATATTCATCAGAAATGCCTAGCCTTGGTAATGGTTGATTTTGCTGCATATCGAAATACACCTTGACTACACCACTAGGCTCCTCTTTTCCTAGAACCTCATAGATTTTTTTTGCACGTAATTTGTGTAGTCTGTTCAAACATTCTGTCTCACAGCCGTGTCTGTAGTAATTCTGAATTTATTTTTTTTTCAGTTCACTAAAAGAACAAACGTCTGTTCGCGGATGCCCAAAGCCTAGGTTAAATTTTGTGGCAAATATTTTATAATATTTACTAAATGAAGTAATTGGCGCGTTCATAATGTTTCTGATGTCACACCACATTTTATATAATTTTTTTACTGATAATTCAGTGGTAAATCCACGAATACTTTTGTTTCTGCCGTAATGGCTGCTTCTACATTTTAAGCTTTTAATGTGATCTATTATTGACCCGGTTGTTTCGTTGTCTTTGAGTGAAACCCTAGAACCACCTCTTCTCTCTGGTCTTGACGTTCCTTCATTTAAAAAATAGGCAGCGATTGATTTAATTCTGAAGTTTGATAATTGTGTAACTGACTGAAAGGCTATTGCACAAACACGTATTAATGTACCATCGGGTTTTCGAATAAAATAATCATTACGCTGCCGCATATTTGGATTAGCAGTTCTAGGACGACGCCGTGTTGGAATCTGTGGTTGAATAAATTTAATAACGAAATTATTTTGAGATGCAGCAGTCTCATGCGTGTATATTTTGTTGAAAAATTCTACAATAAACAAATACGCATAAGAAAAATATCCAACCTACCATAAATACAAGAAGCAGTCAACTAACCTCGTATATCTTCCTCGCTCAGCTCATTCGCTTTGCGCAGCTTTGTGCTAACATGTTTGCAACCAACCTTTGGAGATTTGTCCGCTGAACTGTTGATCTGAACAGACTTTATAATCTTCTTCCAACTACTTTTATTCGCTCTCTTGCGCCTCCCTCTTGAAGATGGAGATACCATTTCTTGATAATAATCTGCCGACATTATTACTGTTTGCACTTAAAAACGTTTCACGCAAAGTCGAAAGTGTTTTGTAGCCCATACAATTACATAGCTGGATACATGAGATACCTGGCGGGCTTCTCAAGTGGGACGAAGGATACCCGTTTCACTCCCAGGAAAGGTCGAAAGTCCTTGGCCTTCAGGAATATCGCGGATTCTTCATCCACCTTTAAAATCAGGCGGAACCTCTTGGGGGGCTCCGCCGTCTTGCTGTACAATCTTCAGTTCCCGGTACGGAGCCCTAACTTTTGCCTTTCCAGCAACGTGCATATTTCTGTGAGTTCCTTGGTCTCACCTGGGATCCACACCATCATCCTTTTCAACTTCGGGAGGGCACTCTGCTCCACGAGTTGGAGTTTTGCGCCTTCCCAAGGCTTCAGAGTTGCAGCGGCCTCCTTTAGCCACTCTTTGGACGACTCATTAGCACAGGTAACCATGTAGGCCCCTGTATGAGTCGTGATTCATGGAAGCTTGGCATGACCAAAAAAATTAAAATTATTAAAAAAGTTCAAAAATATGTTGAGTTATGTTTGTTATGTGTGGTCATTAATTTCCTTAGATTTAAGTTGAGTATATTTTTTGTTTTAAAAAGCATTTTAAAGAAAGGGTAGATGTTGTGTTACACCCAATAAAATAACTAAATTCTAATTAAATATAAAGCATGGAAGCCATGTGTAGCTTTCCTGTATAAAAATAAGTCGTTTAGACACACAGATTTGAAACGAGGTCATTCGTTGTTCTTTCCGATGTGTCTTCGGGAAGTAATGATGTGGAGTTGCAGGTTTTTTCGTTTACCCTCCGGGATTTTTGTATTGGATCTTCCTTTTAGATGTGAATAAGCCTTGCAACGATTTTTCTCGAATTCTAAGCTGTAATTTAAAAGAATATTAAGATTTGTGTTAACGATTTGACAGTTCAGATTAATTTTGTAACTTTTAGTATACTTATGTGTTTGTTTGGCCTTATATTGTATTGAATGCTTTTGTATTGGCATAAGAGGCAACCTTACATCGTATTTTCATTAGCAATAAAGATGTATTTATTTATTTATTTGCAAAAAACTTGATTTTCTTCGACAAAGATAGAAATTGCCTGAAATACTTATTATTTCATCCGATTGATGTCCATTACTCTTAATGGGGTGGAGTTGATAATAAATAAAACACCTTGTCGTCCCCACGAAATATATATATATTAAATATTAAATTAAACCATTCGATTAAGATAGATGAGCGCTTTCGCAGAACAACTGCATCTTCAGATCATAACTTATCTAAATCAAGAAACAACCAAATAAGCTTAAAAAGCAAAAACATGAAAAATACATTACCTTGTCAAAAAATTAACAAAATTTAACACAGCATCAGGGAAAAAAACACAATAACTGCAGTTAACAAACTCAACTAGGCCATTCAGGCAAATTGTTACAAATACACGTAAAACTTGAAATTAAACATGGTCTATTTAAAAGAACCCAAAATTAAACATGGTCTATTTACAAGAACCCAAAATTCAAACCAAAACATGACAAAATGATACGTTTTGAATTTAAAATTCAAAAAGCCAAAGGCCAAACGGCCAAGGGCTAACAAACTCATCAAAAAGGGAAAAACACTCTCAAACTAAACCGACTACATCCGCTCGAAAAACGAAACAAAATGGACGGCCACAAATTAGCAAATGACAAAATTTGTTTTAAAAACGAAATAATACTTATTATTTATGTTTAAAACTAGCTATTTGACTATGTATAAAGTTACTACTGGTGATTTAGTTGAAATCATCGTGTTTGCAATAGCAACAATGTTGTATTTGTTTAAATATTTATGCTTTAAACTAATTTTGACAATGTTGGCTATGCTTCTGTAAATTGTGATTTGTATTGTATTCCTAAGGGAATTTTTGTGTTAAATGCAGTTGAGTAATAAGACAGGGCATCTTTTGGTATATGATTTGTTAGAAACAACGTTGTATTTATTAATTTATTCATGTATGTTTGTTATTTGACCTTGAAAATTTCAAAACTACCTAATTTCTTCCTGTTTATTTGTTTTAATTTGGATAAAATGTTTTATAAACAATGTTAGGATGTGTGTAGATTAGTTTACTTGTGTTTGAGTTGAATATTATTTTTTATTTATTTGTTTATTGTCAAATTGTTGTATTTGTCAATTTTTATTTGTTTATTTGTTAATTTTAGTGTATCATGTTTGGTGTCTAAATTTGCGTCTTTTCATGTAGTTTTCGAATATAATTTTGGTTTTTCCCTAACATGATGCATTAAAAAGTTATTTAGAAATTAAGTTTTTATGTCAATTTTGGATTATAATCAAGCTCGATCCTCATTGGTCGAAATTTTCTTGTTGACATTTCAGCTTGATTAGATTTTGTCCAAATGTATGTAGATTCGTTGCGTTTCTATGGAAACGATAGTTTTTTATTTGATATGTATAAAAGCAAATTTCTCGACGAAGAGCGTCACTTGCTAAATTTTTAACGCAGAAATGCTGTCAGTCAAATAACCGAATTTTGTAATTTTGTGGTTATGTTTGTGTGTTTACCTGTCAAAGTTTAATAAATTATATTAAAAGTTAAAAGTGCCTTACTCACCTGTGCTACATATGATTTTTATCTACAATTACAAGTGCTTCGAAATCATATTATCAATAAATAAATAAGATTCAATCCAATCTACGAATATAAAAGTTTGAAAAGTGTTTTCTCTTACCAAATTATAATTGAGACATCCAGTGCGACGACTACATAAATTACCAGCTGTGCTTCGTGTGTTTAAACTAAATACTGGTCAACATTTAAATCCAAGAAGCTACCAGTTTATTATTATTTGAATTGATTGATGGGAGCATAACCTATAACAAGTTGTGAGATCATTTTTGGAACGAAGACTGTATTATTACTACAAGAGGTAGAAGCCATTTATTTACCTGTAAGCTGGGACAACGTGGATGATCCAGTAAACATTTGAGAGGCCTTTGGAACCACCAAATCCGAATAAACAAGGAATTGGAGCGACTTAAGCACGAGTTGGCTGTAGCAGGATTGCGCAGGAGCCAGGGAGGTCACGAGATCGTCGCACGCGAATTGTCAACACGTCAGAATACTAAAAATAAGGTTAGTTAACCCAAAAAAAAAATAAGTTTTGAGCTAGTTGATTTTAGATTTGTATTTGTTCAAAAGAATTACATGCTTATTTCTAGTAAAGTATTTGCAACGGTGTTCTTGTTTATTCAAAATCTAAATTATTCTGATATATTTCAAAATTTCAATTTCAGTACCAAATTATTTTGCTGGTTTCCATTAGTTTCCATCAATACGAGTGTAAATTTCCAACCCCATTTTATTACAACCTTCATTATAGTTAACCCTGAGATTTATTTGATGAATTTGAATTTCATTTCTTTTCTAAATTAATGCTATTTTATTTTAAAGAGTCTCGATTTGAAATTGTGTTGTGTAAAAGGTAGATTCTTATACATTGTTGTCATCATTTTATTAACGTATTTAGAAGCATTAGTATACAGGTGTGCATTATTTTATTTGATGGCATCACAAGTGTCACAACATTATTTTTGTGCAACCCTACGCATAAAGGGGCTTTTCTTTTTCTTTTTACCCTTGTATCTCACAGCAATATATGAGTCGCTTATTTCCAAAACCCCCTAGATCCACTTTTTCGTTTTTTTGAGAAAATTGAAGTATTTATATTTACCGGCTGAATAAAGTTATTAAAATTGCAACTTGAGAAATTGGTAGCAATTACTGTAATAAATAAGTGACCTTAAAGACGAAAATCTAGTTTTCATACTTTGTGTGTAAATAAAAAAAGTTTGAATTTAGCAGGATTTGAAAATAAATCGGGATTTAGGGGTGTTTGATGTTTACTATACCTTAGTTTCTTTTATTTATGTAATATTCAGCTAGTAGTTTTCACTTTATATTCAAAAAAAAATAGAAAATGGTTATATTTAATTTTATTCTATAAAAACTGAAAAAGTTTACAAAACTAAAAAATTAAGTGCTTTCCAGCATAAGTACATTATAAAAGTTTATTTAAAGTATACCATCTACAGTTTCATTTTTTTCACACAGATCGTCATTACTGTCTTCATTGTTGCCACTTTCCTCACCACCAGCTTCGTATCTTGTCATTATGTTTTTATAATGCATAAGGTTTTTTTCGACTGCCTTTTCCTGCCAGTCATTGCTAAAATGTTTTGAGAGGAGTTCGTTTACATTTTTGATTTTATCTGGGTTTAGTTTTACCTTATTCAGTTCTATAGTTAATGGGTTAATAAAGCAAATTTGTTTACCTCTTTTGCATATGCTTCGGGCATTGTTAATATCTGAGTGGTAGTTAGGTTCACCGCGAACTAATATGTTTCCCTTTTTGCTTTTCGTCAAAATGATTCTCTTACAAGAATTTATTTTAAAATGGAACGAAGACGTTGACTTGATAACGGCAGCAATTTCTGTACGCCAGTCTAACACATCCCAATCTGCACCTAGTTTTTTTACCGTCCCAAAATTTTTAAATATATTGTAATAGTCATTTACATCGATTATTGTATCTTTTTTTTTATTTTTTTTCTATGTGGCCGAAGACTCTGTCAGGAGGGATAAAGGAGTGTCCCGTGACAGGAAAAATTAATTCTACAGACGAAATATGATCTGGTGCATCAACTAGCCATTTGGAGCACATACCAATTATAGTGCTGTTCTTATTTTGACCAGCGCATCCATCAGCAAAAAGTCTGATCACACGTACATCTTCAGAGATGTCTAAATTTTTCAGTGTGCTGTAAACAGCAGAAGCAGTTTCATTAGAACGTTCTGTTTTGTCATTTTGACCTTGGAAGAACCAATCACTACTGTAAAATTATATAAATACAGCTGACGTTTATAATACGTAATTTGATCAGGTATTTTAGGTATGACTAAATTTTTCTCACAATCATACGACATCGTAATGACGATTTTCTTCTTTTTTCAGTAAATTGAAAAAAGCTTTTGCTCTCATTTTATGTACTACTTTCAACTGCGCGACCAATGTTTCTTTAATACTGGGATCCTTTTCTCTTTTGATTTTGCCTTTATATTCTAAACAGTATGAACAGACATCAACTTGGGGCGCATTGAAGCCTATGTTGAACTTATTATTGAAAGTAATCCTAAAAAATGATTCCCTACACTGCCTATCCGGATGGTTTTCATTATACAATTGCCACATTTTTCTTATTGACAAATCACTTCAAACATATTGTCTTTGCGATTTACCTCTGCAGTAGTGTTTCTCCAAAACACAAAAAGATTTTATAAATGTGACTACATTTTCTCTAATATCTTTGGTTTTAAAAGAGCGGTGATCACCACCCCGTTTCTCTTCTGGCATTTGGTCTTTATGAAGAAACCTACCAAGAATACCTTCCACTCTATATCTTTTTAGGTTTAAAATACCCAAAAAGGCTGCCTTACAAACTGGGACAAACTCTTTGTTCTTTTTAACAATATAGTAAGATGCTGCCATAGTACGTAGTCTATTGGAATCAACACTTCTAATGCGTTTAACACTGCAAACAGTGGAATGCTTCAGGATGAAATTGTCTGGTAAGACTTTCTTTTCAAGTTTATAAAACTTTTTATGGAACAGTTTTACATCTTCCATTGAAAGAGTGCCACAGCGATATGATTTTGTAGAATGCTGACAAAGTGGGTACTGTGGTAATTCTTTTGCTTTATATCTATAATTAATCAAGTTCAATATACTTAAATAGATAAAACAAAAAGCTAAGCACACTAACCTACCTATTCTTTTTTAAAACATTCTTCTTCCATTCACTGGGGTTTAAAGCCTTTTTCCTGGCACACTGAGGAGTTGCTTCAACAATTTCCATTGTTTTATTTAAAACACAAACTTTGGAATCTTAATTGCCACATAACAACATTAATAAACACTAAACTCTTTTAAGTGAGGTTAAGAAATCACTCCGGTGCACACAATTACGAGCGAAAATGCATGACATTGGATTTAGTCACTTTTCTTACAACATTCAGCACTGTAGTGTAATCTATGAAGGATTTAGCGGTTTTTGTTTACTAAGAAATTTGCTGGATTTAGTGGTATTTGAAAATTGCGCCAATATGGATTTAGGGGTTTTTGAAACTAAACCCAGACTTCTACGCCTATTTTAAACAGGATTTAGAGGAATTTGATCGATAATATTTATCTTAAGATGCTCTTCTAACCGCCTACCAACAGATGCAGCATTACTTTTATATTTGTAAAAAATGGATTTAGGGGGTTTTGGAAATAGGCGACTCATATATATATATATATATATATATTGTCATAGATGCCAAGTGCCCCACATTGAGACTGACATTATTATATAAATTTTGAAAATTGACACTGACAGATTATTTTTGACAATTAATTTAATGACTCAAAATTTTGAAAATGTATAAAATCAAAGTTTATAATATTTTGTACAACCTGCCAAAAACAAACCGCTAGCTATTAATTCAGCCGAAGAGCTATGAAACAAATCTTTTTGAAGTCGGTTCACTTTGAATTGATTCTTAATAATTTGTATAGAAATAAACAATATGTGTAATTACAGGCTCACACAAGGATTACCACACTGATACAAACTCAATCGCCCTGCTTCAGCTGACCTATATATCTCGTTGCAAATGTTACAGATGTTTAGGCAAACTTACATGCCGCGTCTCCATACTCCATTCTATTTATCATTCAATCAGACAAGTGAAGTTGTGACTTGCCTTGCTCCCGAAGTCGTGCCGCTATTCAGCTCTCCTCGCCAATCTTATAACTGGATGCACCAAACAAGTTCTTGCTCCCCAAGTCGTGCCGCTGTTCAGCTCTCCTCGCCAATCTTATAACTGGATGCACCAAACAAGTTCTTGATAAAAAGACATTTTGATTTTCAAAACGGTTTACTTGTTATATAGTTTCCCTAATATTACAATTCTTCTAAATGTTTTAAATTCAAAAAATATTTTTCTTCCAGATTTTCGAAAATTCTACCTTTTCAATTATTTTTATACAAACATAATCAATAACAAAAACAACAGCTAAATTACCAAGGAAAAATGTAACACAAGGATACTTGTTTTCAAAATAAAATAAATAGTAATTTTGTCAAATATAAAAACATTATGATATTTATATAATTTTTTATAAGCACGACAAAAAACCAAATATGAACCAAGTCAATCGAATAACCAGTTCACAAGTAACGAAACACTTGACTAAAAACACTTCAACACCGCATGTTCCAACACAAATTCATATACTATTTCTGTTCGCTTAAATACTCCCACCATAGTACTCCAAATATCCATCAATATATTAACTTCCTGCATTCCATCCGAATCCTTGTCATTTTATTAAATTTTATCTTTTAATAGGCTCAAACTTGGCTTGCAATCGGTTTAAATTCGTCACCAGCATAATAATACATGTGTGATCCGGCAAGACTCATATTGATTAACCAAAAAATTACCGAATCTCAAATTGTTGGTATTACGTACGCAACCCTTCGACTAAACTAAAAGAACTGCAATCTTAGATTCCATCACAATATATATATATATATATATATATATATATATAACAGGTTTGTTACAACATTCGTCGTTTCCCGCATCCTAAGCTTTCTGTCTTGAGTGTTTTCCTGGGCTAACTGCCTACTTGACATTGCCTCTTGTACTGCTTGCCCTCAGGTTCTTCGGGGTCGACCTCTCTTCCTTCTTGCGGCAGGGAACCATTTCCAAATTTTCCCCTGGCCATCTAATTTCTTCCATGCGGTTTAGATGTCCATACTACACTGGTCTTTTCCTCTCTATTCTATCTATTATATCCCCTTCCACTTCCATTCTTTTCTTGATAATTCTATTGGGAATATGTTCAAGTCTTGATACTCTGCAGCTTCTTCTTAGGGCATCCACCTCGCGTGATTGCAGTCTTAGATTTTGTTTTTTGTTTACTTCCCAGACTTCCAAGTTGTACAGAACAATTCCTTCTACAATAATCTAGTATATTCTTCGTTTTGTGCTGTTTCTAATTCCTTTGCTCTACCATAAACCATTTAGTTGCTGCATAGGTTTTCATCCCTGGTTTATTCTGTTTTCTATATCACGTTCACAGTTTGGGTAGTGATTAAATATGGATCCCAGGTTCTTGAACTCTTCGCAATGTTTTATGTGTTCTCCATCTATATCTAGGTCCTCTCCACTTGTAACTACTGCCAAATATGCTATTTTGTCATGGCTTATTTCAAGACCCTAGGACTTATATTCGTCCCTGAGCTCTCTTGTCATGTACGAGGCATCCTCCTTATCGGCAGCTATAACAACCTGGTCATCCGCGAAGAGTAGGTGTATAGGAGCGCGTCATCTATATGTATTCCCATGGCTGAACATTTTCTTGTCCGTTGTCTAAGAGCATATGATATCTAGATTTTAAAAAGGGTAGGAGATATGCAGCACCCCTGCAATAGCACTTTTATAGTTTCAAAATTTTCTGACATTTTGTTGTTGAATTTGACAGCTCAGGTCGTACCATCATATATGTTTCTGACACCTTGTACGTACTTTTTTAGATCGACAAAGAGTAGGTGCTTCTCTAAATTTCTAGGGTGATGTTTTTCTATTAGCTGTCGTAGGCAAAATACGCTGTCTGTGCACGACGTGGCCGCTTTAAAGCCTGTCTGTGCCTCTATATGATTCCACTCTTTCTCTATTCTTGTCTTTAATATACGTCTGTACAACCTCCCGATTGAACTACTGACACTTATTCCTCTGTAATTATTACAATTCTTCCTATCGCCTTTCCTAAAAATTGGTGTAGCAAAGGTTGTTTCCATTCGCTGGGTATTCCTTCTTTTTCGTTCATACAGCTATTGAAAACATCAGCCAGAATCTCTATAACTTGGGTGGTTTGACTATTTCTATTGGAATGCCTTCTGGACCTAGAGTATATTATTTTTTATTCCCCGCAGGGCTTTGTCAATTTCTTCTATACTTATGTCTTCTACGTTCTCCATATAATTGTTTATATTATCATTCATCTGTTCCTTGTATTGATTTCTTTCTTCGTGCAACAGTTTCTGGAAGTAATTCTTCCATTTGTCAATAGTTATAAAAGATACATTACTTTTCTCCTGTAAATTCTGTCGTGTGTTTGAAACAATTTTGCAGGCTTCCTTAGTTTTACTTCCACCTATCAAGGAGTTTACATTTTCACATTTTGTTAGCCACTCTTCAACTTTTGCTCTACTAACCACTTTCTTTACTTCGACGCGTAAACTTGCATATCCAATAAATTCTCATAAATATTAATTTTTGACGTACTTATAAAAATCATTGTACTTTACTATTATAAACATGCACGTGTCGTTAGATTTCCTTAATTATATTTCCGACGAGAATATTTTTCATCCCACTATGGAACAGTTTCCTCTACCTCGATAGCTAATATACAGATTCTATATCGATAACATTATATCTTTCTATTTCTTACCTTTGAAAACCATTTATCTGCAGTGTCTTGATAACATTGGTGACTACAGTAGAAGTCAGACTGAGTCACTTGGTCCCTCACCTCCCCCCCAAATAAAAAACTCAAAAGAATTTGTAAAGCATAACTGATTTTGAATGCATGAACATATTAAATATTATTGTTGTTTGCTTATGCAAACTTTGACACTTCCCATGCTCGGCCTAACACTATGAGATGGAGTACCTAATAGGGACATAAGATCGAGAACGAAAGTTATGGACGAAGTTGGAAAGACCGCTAGCCTCAAATGGAATTGGACTGGTCATGTTACAAGGATGTCTGATGGACTAGGGTCATCTTGGTAAACCAGAATGGAAGCGACCAGAAATAGAGGCAGATCTACAAGATGGAGCGATGACGTTAAGAGAATCATAAAAAACTGGATAATAGCAGCACAGGATCGAAAGAAGTGAAATTAATTAAGGCGGGCGTTTGTCCAGCAGTGGACGCAAATGAACTGATTGATGATGATGATAATGATGACGATGCAAAAATATTAATCCTTCGGTAACCGTTTACGGTGAGAATACCTTCTCCGTTATTCTACCACAGCTGCACGAGCATTCCCACTGCAATAGCCATATATAAAATGCATTTCAGCCTATTCCCGTGCAAAAAAAGCTCCACAAGACTGAGTTCATATTTTTATAGCTCTTCACCCTTGGCCTACAGTTTCAGATACCTTGGAAGTTACCTTCACTGATTCGGGAAAGAGTAATGAAGACCCTATAATCATAATAATTCAAAAAAATTAAAACGACTTATGACTTACTTATGAAAAAATACAACCTTCAGATATTAATTGATAAAACATGTGACGTTAAATTTACTGAAATTTGCACAAACGCGACAGCTGTATTAGTCGGATGCAAGGGCGTGGGTTTTATAGGTTTTTTTTCTTGGGCGCCAGCCGAGAGGACCTCGACGAGGAAAAGGGTCAAGCAAAGACAAGCTAGAACAATTTCTATTTTAAAGTACTTAATCCCAGATATTATACCAAGAGTTATCTGTTTAAATGCAAGTTTCTTTATTACAGTATGCATAAATTTTATGCGCTCGGACAGATCACGAAAAGAGTAAACAAGAAAGTACTTGCCGATAAGACTTGCTGCACGATGATTCGCTAATCTCATGCAGATTGACAGGTGGACTGCTGGGACCTCTTTGGACGCACAACACTTTCTTTCTGTTGCACTTCGTTGCTTTTTTAATATTGTATTAATTGATTAATCGATAATTATTATCTTTAAAACACAAATTTAATATTTTCGCAAAGCCGCGCGTGCGCTTTCGACCAGTCTCTTTCGACCTCCTCGGCCCGTCTCCCTCGCGTGTCTGTCTTCGCTTTTCCAAAAACGAGTTATCTATCCTCACCTTGCATTTAAACCCTGAATGCCTAAATACAGGCGAACTTTTAACCGTTACAAACAAAAACAATGGCATTATGTGGTAAAAATCCAGTAGGAACAAATCTCACACTTCGATTTCCTAGGAGTATGGCAAAGACATAGAAAATAAAATTTGTAAATTCCAACACAAAATCTGGACAATCCATAGAACACTAAAAAGACAAACAACACTGGAAACAAAGTGAATGGCTACCCCAATATTTATGTATGGGCCAGAAACATGGATCCTAAGAAGCAAAGATAGCAGCGAATTGAGTCGGCTGAAATTAAATTTCTAAGAGCAAGCGACGAATGTAGCAGAATGGACCATCTGAGAAATGAGGATATAGGGAATAAACTGCAAATATACAATCTACAAAATAATACAATGGAAAACAAGACCGTATTGAGAAGTCACGTAGAAAGAATAACAGAGACTTCCTTATAAAATAATAAACCAGCAACAAGAAAAAGATGTGTAGAGCGACCCAGAACGAGGTAATAGGAAATCGGAACAGGCGGAAAAACATAAACCACGAAGAAAGACGACGATGACGATAAAAATTATTACTTATAAATTGAATATACATAGACATGGACATCGCAATTTTTTTTATTAATCTGAAATCAAGTAACAATAATTATCCTAAGAACAAAATCTGAAGGTTACCAACATGTAAACATGTTTTGGCTATAATCACACCCATGTTAGGAAAGATGAAGATTGTATTGGTTGTAAATCTTCTGTTTTTTTCTGTCTTAATGTTTTGCTATGGTTAAATTTACTTGAAATTAAAGGGTAATGTACGAGTTATTTCAGATTGTTGCTGAACTATTTATAAATAATAAAGCACATATTCAAGTTGGTCATCTTTATTGAAGATATTTCAAGAAAAGAATCGGATGATCTCCAGAAGCAAAACAGTTTCTCCATATTGCTTCTACTATTAGTATCTTTCTTTCTAAGAATGTTGCACAAGAGGGTTTAGTGCTTTCGACTTTCAGGTAAGTAAACGAGCTCCTAATTAGATAGCTATAGCTTATATATTCGAAATGAAAAGATAATAGCGAAGGCTTCCTACGGGCTGACCGGAGCCAGCTATTTCCGCAACCATGGGGGACGAAGAAACAGAAAACACAAGAAATAACAGCGAAATGAATAGAATTCAACAGATGTTCAAAATAATAAACGACAATATGGGCAAAATGAATAATAAATTGGATGCAATTACAAAGGAAATGAAACAACTAAAGCAAGAAAACAACGAACTAGAAAACAAACTGATAAACCATGAAGACAAAATAGAACAACTTGAGACAGAAATCAGGAAAAAAAATATAATAGTAAAAGGAATACGAGATGAGGAAGAAGAAAATGAATAAAAGAGAAGAGAAAAGATACACACAATGATACAAAAAATGGGAGTAGAAATTGATGATAAAGTAGAGGTGGATGAAATAAGAAGAATTGGAAAATATAGCAGCAACAAAACAAGACCAATACTGGTTAAGTTCACAAAAGAGAGTACGAAACTGAGAATATTAAGAAACACAAGAAGACTAAAAGGAACAGACATCTGGATAGATGAAGACTACCCCAAAAATATACAGGAGGAAAGAAGAATTCTGATACAAAGAATGAAAGAAGCGAGAAAAAAAGGAGATATAGCAACATTAAGATACAACAAATTAATAATCAACAATAAAATATACAAGACACACAGAACAGGAGAACAGGAACAAGCAACCAGTATAAAAAGAACAGTAGGAGAAAGATCACCGGATGGCGACAGTCTACAAGAACAGTTAAGAAATATAACCAAAACCAAAACTACGAAAATAAAAAACTAGAAAGTATAGATGAGGGAGAAAAGACAACGACAGAACAGACTATGATAATGAAAACGAACAAGGATAACAATACGAAAAAGAAAAGAAACAATAAACAGACAAACTTAGAACCAAACAAGAATAAGAAAAAGAAAAATAGCAAAAGTACTAACAATAAAGAAAACATAAAAGAACCACAAGGGAAAAGTAACGTAAATATATGGAAACTAGGAGTGTGGAATACTAAAAGTCTACAAGGGAAAAAAATCGAAATAATAAACGAATTCGAAGAAGCAAATGTAGAAATACTGGTAATAAGCGAAACAAAAAAAAATGAGAGGGTAAAACATACCTAACAAATGGACACATTCTAATATACAGTGGAGTGCAAAATAACCAGAGAGCAGCAGCAGGAGTAGGATCTATAATACACAGAAAATTAGCAGGACAAATTATAGAGTGGAAAGCAATATCCGAGAGAATCCTACTAATAGAACTAAGAAACGAACAAGGGGAGTACACAACAATAATATCAATATATGGACCAGACGAAAACGAAAGAGCAAACGAAAAAGATAAATTCTGGGAAGAACTGACAACAATAACAGAAGAAGCCAAAGAAACACTATACTTGGCAGGAGATTTCAATAGCAGACTAGGCAAGAAAGATACAGAATATAAAACAATAATAGGAAAACACGGATAGGAAACGCGTAATAACAATGGAAAAAGACTACTAGATTTCTACCAACTCCAAAACTTAATAATAACAAACATTTTCTACCAACACAAGGAAATACACAAATATATAAGAGAACAACAAAATAGAGGAAAAAAATCAATAATTGATTATATAACAGTGCAAAAAGAAGAGAGAAAAAACATATTAGACGTAAGAGTGAAAAGAGGAGCGGAAATCTATAGCGACCACTACCTACTGATCGGAAAAATAAAGAAGAGAGACAAACAGATAGGAAAAAACATTACAACAAAAAAAGAAAGCCATAAGACAATAAAAAACTACAAACTTAGAGATAAAGACATCGTCGCAAGATATCTACAAACAACGGAAAGTAAAATACAGGCTAAATCCGAAAACATAAAACAGGCCAACACACAAAGATGGAACACATTCAAAGAGATAATAATAGAGACGGCAAAAGAGATATGCGGAATATGTAAAGGAAATGGGGAAAAGAAGACAGCCTGGTAGTCCAATGACATTAAAGAAGAAGTTAAGAAGAAGAAGAAAAATTGGAAAAAATATTTAACAAACAAAACCCCATAACAGTATGAAAAATATAAGAAACAACGAACAAAAGTAAAGGAGCTAGTAGCAGCAGCAAAAGAAAAATCATGGATAGATTTCGGAAATAAAAGATAGTACTGGAAATCAGAAACTATTCTATAAGGTACTAAAGACACTTAGAACAAACAATCAACCAACACAAGAAATACACATAAAAATAAAAATCAAGAAATACTAACAAATAAAAAAGGTATAATGGAGAGATGGAGAGAATACTTCACGGAACTACTACGACATCAAAGACAAAATAATGAAGAGAATACAAACGAAACCGAAATAGAAAACCAGAGAGAAGAAGAAGACGGAACGGAAGAAATAAAACACACAAGAAGGGAGACAAACAAACATGCGAAAACTATAGAGGAATAACACTACTGAACGCAATAGTGAAGATATACGAATTAATTATCAATAATAGATTAAAGATAATCCTAGAACCACAACTAGCAGAGCCACAAAGCGGATTCAGACCCGGAAGAAGCACCCAAGATCATACCTTTACAATAAAACAAATAATAGAGGAAAAACAATCTCAAAATAAAAATATTTGCCTAGCTTTCATAGATCTACAAAAAGCTTTCGACACAGTACCGAGAGGAAAAGTATGGAAGGGACTTAAGGAAAAGGGAATAAGCAATACAACAATAAAAGTGATTCAAGGTCTATATAAAAACAATACAAATTGTATAATAAATAATAACACGAAATCAGAAGGATTTAAAACAGAAATGGGACCACGACAGGGAGGAGGATTAAGCCCAACCTTATTCAATGTGCATATCGACGGGATTATCAAGAAAAGTGAACAAAAAGCAAATAAACTATTCATTGGATGTAGAAACCTGGAAAGAGTAGAGATAACAGCAGGAGTATTCGCGGATTACGTGGTGATAACCGCGGGAAGCGAAAAGAAATTACAAGAAAACCTAAACATATGGAAAGAGACAATGGAAGAAGAAAGAATGGAAATAAACATAAACAAAACGAAAATAATGGTAATAGGAGATAAAGACATAAAACCAAATATTGAAATAAGCAATGTCAAAATAGAACAAGTAGAAGAATTCAAATACTTGGGGGTAACCTTAGAGAGAACAGGAAAACAAGAAGCGGAAATAAGTGAAAGAATCGACACAACAATAAAACTATACTACGCAATGAACCAAAAATTCATAAACAAAAAAGCTAAGCAGACAAAAATAAACACGATATATAGACCAGTACTAACCTATGGATGCGAATCGTGGAAACTCTCAAGCAGACAAAAAAACAAAATACAAGCAATGGAAATGAAATACCTGAGACGAGTAATGGGAGTGACCAGAGAGGACAGGCTCAGGAATGCACAAATAAGGGAAGAACTAGGAGTAAAACCAGTAATGCACTTGATCGAACAGAGACAACTTAGTTGGTGGGGACATATACAACGAATGAACAATAACAGACAAGTAAAATTAGTATACGAAGCAAGACCACAGACAAAGAGGAAAAGAGGAAGAACAAGAAAAACATGGAATCAAGATATAAGCAGAATACTTCAAAGATAGAGGTAAAAACATGGGAAGAAACAAAAACCTTAGCAAAAAACAGAAAAGAATGGAAAAAATTTATAGATACGAAATGAAATATAATGTAAATATATAAAACAAAATGTATAAAGTAATGTAAAATGTAAACCCGATGCCGAATAGGTAAAAGGGAATATGATTATAATAATAATAATAGTATCCCTGCGCAAAAACAAAAAAATTGGATAGCAACGTATACCTAATGCCCGCACATTGAGAGACGATGACAAAATTAGAAATTTGCAAGAAGAATTGAAGAAAATAAAATGGGACATCATAGGACTGTGTGAAATTAAGAGAACAGGAGAAAACTGAATTAACTTCGATTCAGGAAACACGTACCTGCACTAAGGAGAAATCCATGAAACACCCGGGGTTATCGGGTTTGGTATTATACATTACATTCTCACAGACAGAAAACAAGTAATTCAAGACGTGACAGTATTGAATAAATTTAACATAGGTAGCGACCACAGACTCGTAAGAGCAAAAATCGCCATTAACAAAAAAGTAGGACAGGCAAGATTTAAACAAAATTACGGCACTAGTGATCACCTGCTCACAATGAAAATAGTAATTAAAAAGTCGAACGAATACGGATTTCCTTTACATATGGCATACATAGACTATGAAAAAGTCTTCGACAGCGTGGAACAATGGGCTGTCTACAAAGCGTTGGCAAATAGCTGAATACATCAAAGATATATAGACTTGATAATGCAATTGAACAAAGAAGCCGCAGCTACATACACCCTGCAGGAGGAAACAAAACCCGTCTCACATAAAAGAGGAGTTAGGCAAGGCGACTCACTCTCATCGAAGCTCTTTACGTTAGCACTTGAGGACATATTTAAAACGCTAAATTGGGAAGATAGAGAAATAAATCTGTGAATGGCGAACGATTGACCAATGTACGATATGCTGACGAAAGCCTTCCATTTGCACAAAATAAGGATGGCTTACACCAGATGCTTAATGACTTACACAGGAAATCCATTAAAGTAGGACTAAAGATGAACCTAACAAAAACCAAAATTATGCACACAGGACAAGCAACGCGAGTGACAGTGGGAGTGGAAGAAACTGAAACAGAAGTAAAAATAGTGGAACAATATACATATTTGGAACAAAGAATAGAACTGCGAAGAGCAAGCCAGGAAGAAGAAATAAAACGAAGAATAAGATTAGCCTGGATGGCATTCGGAAGATTAAGTTTCATTCTCAAAAACAAAAACTTTGCTCAACACCTCAACACTACAGTATTCGACCAGTGCGTGCTGCCAGTCATCACATATGGGGCAGAGAATTGAACAACTACAAAAGGCAATATAGAAATACTGAGAGTAGCTGAAAGGCGGATAGAGAAATCCATGATGGAGATAACAAAGAGGGTTATAGTAAGAAATGACAGAATAAGAGCCATTACCAAAGTAACAGATGTAGGAGAAAGAATAGCATCCCTCAGATGGAGATACGCAGAAGTTATGTAACCTAATGGAGCCGTAAAATAATAACTGGAGACCATACGAGCACAAGAGAGGCAGAGGACGACCACTAATGCGCTGATATGACGATTTTAAAAGAAGAGCAGGGTTAACATGGATTAATATAGCACAAAATCGAGAGCGATGGAAGGAATTGGCGAATTGAATATTGGATGCGAGGACTTGGGAAGAAGAATAAGAAGAACAAAAAGCTTATGTGGAGACTTTCGAACCATACTCCATAGCTCAAAACCAAATACATTCGATATATAATTGAGTTTAAAATAGGAGCTTTCATAGGATCAAATGACTATTAGTAAGGGCATATACACCAGTGGTAAAACGTTTCCAAAACCATCGCTTTAACCGACTCGACAACCATTTTGGTTTTGATCTAAACAGTGTTTTCGTAGGACGATCTACATAAATAATAATACACAGGTTGTTAATCTTTATTTTATTAGTCCTGCAATCACAGCCTTAATAAAATTATACAAAGTGATGTTCATACTACAACTTTAATATTGATAGCTTGCCGATCTGTAAATATAGCAATATAAATATCTATATTTTATACAACAAACATTATATAAGTTTTTTGCGTAAATAACCTGGCTTTTGTAAATATTGAACGATATGTAAAATGTAAAGTTTGTGTCAAAGCATCAATTCTCTAGCGGAATAAATTGCTAAAATAGGTATCACATACTTTGGAAAAGGTATAGCACTTTTAAATATAATATATTTTATACTCTGTGATCCCAGTACATAGCTGTGGTCAGATTATGTTTGTGATTATAATAATTATACACATATTTTATAAACAATAATCAATTCAGAAAACTTCTTAATAGTAAAATATTTGTGTCGAAATGCAGTAGTGGGCGCTAAATAACTTTCCAAAAATGTTTACAAAAATAAAATATTAAAAGCAGTATCTACTTATATATTAATATTAGTTTACATTATATTTTGAAGAGACTATAAAGTTTTATATAATTAACAACATTTCGAAAAAGCTCCTCTTTTTTCAAAGCTCATTAGCACAACGTAAATCAAATCAGTAAAATCAAAGCTGGAGATGTACCGAAAATATTTCATAAATATATAGGTTTTGTATATTGGTATTATGTACCTGGAA